>JAUTYZ010206088.1:0-10583 GCA_032273725.1 Panulirus interruptus
CTGAAACCCCCCTTTTTGTATTTCAGTTTCTAAAAGAAGGAACAGAAGAAGGAGCCAAGCAGGGAGTCCACATCCTACTTGAAGGCTCAGGTTGGGGTGTTAAAATGTGTGTGGATGTAAGCAAGATGAAAAGAGAGGAGAGATAGGTAGCATGCTTGACGAAAGAAACCTGGATGTTCTGGCTCTGAGTGAAATAAAGCTCAGGGGTAAAGGGGAAGAATGGTTTGGAAATGTCTTAGGAGTACAAGCTAGGGGGTGTTGAGAGGACACGAGCTAAGGAAGTAGTGGCACTACTCCTGAGGCAAGAATTTTGGGAGCAGCTGAGTGAGTGTGTCTGTAGTTTTGATGTAAGCGACCGGATATTAGTGGTGGGTGATTTAAATGCAAAGGTGAGTAGTGTGGCAGTTGAGGGTATAACTGAGGGGCATGGGATATTCATTGTTATGAATGGAAATGGTGAACGGCTTGTGGAGTTGTGTGCAGAAAAAGGACCCATGATTGGGATGACCTAGTTTAAAATGAGGGACATACATAAGTATACGTATGTGAGTAGGAGAGATGGTCAGCAAGCATTATTGGATTACATATCAATTGATAGGCATGTGAAAGAGAGGCTTTTGGATGTAAATATGATGAGAGGGGCAGTTACTGTGATGTGCGATCACTATCTTTTGGAGGTGAGGATGAAGATTTGAAGACGTTTTTGGAAAAGCATATATACCCTGCACTAGAGTTGCCCTCAGCCAGTGGCCTGTTAGGATGAGGCACTAAAGGCTAAGAAGTGGAACTGGAGTTCACCAGTAATGGAGACTCTTATGCTGTGGCCACCCCTTTGAGGGAGTTCTTGGAGGGAACAGGCATCAGATATTGATAGTTAAATAGCTTGAGCCAGGTACCCATTTCATCGACCAACTCATAGGGTTGGATGAATAGCTGGGTTGACTTTGGACTAGATACCACAACCAGGATTCAAGCCTATGTGCTTGACCTTGGGCGGCCCATGATTGCATCACAGGCAGGAACGCTGACTGCTACACCACTTCATCTGAGTCTGAAGGAATGGCTCTTAATGTCCTCATTGCATTAAAGTATTAGGGCTCTTGTTGATATCTAAATGGTTGAGACCTGTTGTCAGCCTGGAGCTGATTGGTGGCTATTTTATAAGAATTTTGAGTTTCTTTTGCATTCACACATACTAGGAGCAATAGGGCAATGAATGAGTCTACCCAGCCCAGTCTTTCACGAGAAAAATGTTTCATTCACCAGATTTGTGTTTCTGAACAGAAATTAGCCAATAAGCAAGAGTGATAAGAAAGCCCCTCTCTTGTTGGAAATAATATAATGATATTACAGATTTATAACCTGTTTGTGAATGCATTATCTGTCAAAGACAGAATTTCTTTGTGCAAATCACTGCTTGCTACCATTTCTTGATGTCACGAGCCCAAATCTAGGTTCACACAAAATGAAAACAAACAACTAATCTCCATCTCTGTGTATACCTCACTGCCCAACCTCTGGCTTGGGTGTCTTCATTTTATGCTTTTATTTTTTTCATCAATAATTTTGTCCTACTACTTCAACAAGCTAAGTACCCTTTTATCTTAGTTTACTTTTGTATTGGGGGAAACAAATTATTAGGTTGTTACCTCTAATTGTATTGTTTTACAGTATATGTGAGGGGCCCCTATACTCTAGATTAGTTACTAGTTGATACTTCTTACCATTTCCTCACTTTTATGCACCTAAGCACATTTCATCAATGCAGTTTTGAATCTTAAGTGGTTTTCACCCTGTGAGTTATGCATAGAGTGTTTTTAATTACATTGTTTTTTCCATTTTTGCTGCATCCTGCAGGACCACTGTCATCATCTGTGATTGCAGTGCTACCTGGTGGTGGCTGTCTGTACTGTCTCATTGCTAGGCAGCCCTTTGCCATATGTTTGCCTCTGTTTACCTTAGCTTTACTTCCAGGTGTGTATCTCCAGGTCCATTGATTAAGTTACCTGTACAACCTGCACAACAGCTGCCACTCAATATAAGTACCTGAAGATATGCCATGGGGTGTATGATTGAATGACTTGCAGGACCCTTGTATTGCACACTGCCCTTGCAACACAGGGGAACTGCTTTATGATCCATTCAAAAGTGAGGTTTGTCATTCCAGGATAGAGAAGTTAATTACTCAACCCAACCTCATTCATTGCAGAGGAAAGTCCAGGCACAGTCTCAGTGATAGAACCAATAAGTTGCAGAGGGTTCACTGCCTCATATAACTTGTTACACTGTTCATATGAATGGATGTTACTCTAATGAAGCCAAACTGCAGGTTTGTTATGTTGCACACTGCTCTTGCATCATTTGGGATTGTCTTTATGATCCAACCGCATGGTTTGCCATTCTTGAATAGAGAGGTTGGTTACTCTACCAAACTTCACTCACTGCCAAGAAAGGCCAGCTAGTACTTTCTTCAGCGATGCAGCAGACAAGGTGTAGTACCCATGGTCCTTGCATCAGGCAGAACTGTCTCCATTATCTATCTGCATGCAAGGTTTCCCACTCCTGGATAGAGGATTTGGTTACTTTACTTAGCCTCACTCACCAGAGGAAAGCCGAAGGACTCTCCTCAGCAAAAGAGTCAACAAGGTTCATAAGGTTCTTAAAGCATAGTATTGTTAGACAGGCAGATGTTGCTGCTATTACAGGTGGAGTTTTGCTGCTGTGATGGGCCTAGGTTGCTGCTTTAATAAAAGAATTGTAGTTCTGATTATATGGTACCAGGTCCCAGAAAAAGAAGCAGGGATGCCACCTCTGTTTTCTCCCAGAATGCAGTGGGTTCTGCTCTTGCATCATCATCCCAGGCTTCAAGCCACTCTCCACTCTACCAGTGGAATCAGATTTAGCTGAGGTAAAGACCCAATAACACATTTAAATTTTGCCATTATGGAATTTATTCAGTTTCACCATCATCCTGTGAGTGAACAAGATGATCATCTTGACTGTCACCTAGTTTTAGAGCACAACCCTTGCTGACCAGCTAGGTTCATTAACAGTGACCATTGGAGTAGTCTCTCTGATGTGGTTCATTTCCAACCATATGAAATTAGTTTCATGGAGGGACAGGGATATGAACTGCAGAATGCCTTTGATTCCTTTAATCTCTCTTTATTGACAAGGATCAAACTACCACCCCTTAGGCCTCAACAAACCTGCACTCCAGGAGTCTCTTTGCATTGTATGTGGAGCTGATCTTAGTAGGCTTACAATGGACAGACTTCCAAGTTTGTTCTTTTTCTCTTTAGCAACCTAGAGTTCCAGCTTTTTACTTTTTTCTTTATGTGCTCCAGAGGAAAGCTTTAATGTTTCTGGGACTCATATCTTCATTTCTTTTGCCTCTGAGCTTTTGCTGTAAGCAAGGAACTCTGCCATTCTCAAACTTCTCTCTGCCTATTTCAAATGCTAGTACCCATGATGTCAAAAAGGTGTTTCTACTACAATTTATCTTAGGAACCTGTAGGTTGAGAACATTGATCATGGAAGCCTGTAGATCTCTGCCAGCACCCTTGTGCACCATTACCTGAGTGGGGATCTGTGAGACACTCCGTGTGTTGTACCTAGAGGTCTGCCAGGCACCTCTCCCTTACTCTCAGCTCATCACTTTATTTCATTAGGAAGCTTGAGAGTTTTCCCTTGGCCTCTTTTCACTTATGCTCTTTTCTTTCTTGCTTACTTTCTGACTCGTGTATGTATTAAAGAGTTTTGAACTCTTGGAAAGCAAGCCTTCATTTACCTTCCCAACTTTATTTCCTTTTATTCACTCTCATATATTTCCCGTACTGTCTTCTAGAATTTGTAGGAATGAATTATTTGTGTTTATTTGTATGTATCAAGATTTGGGCTCATGACATTAGTCATCTTGTAAGAAGAGAGTGTGGCAAGCAGTAGTTTGCAAAAGATGATCTTGATCTTAGAGACAGATAGTGGGTTTACTCATAAGTTGTTAGTGGAATACTACTTTGTCTTCTCAAAGAGAGGTGAACTCTTATATTTCCCTGGTTCACTGGCCTCCTCTTTAAGAAGAAAGAGTTTGTCACACACTCAAAACTCATATTTTGATAAAATGCATTGTAACAGCACTAAAAGAATGTCTTCATAAAACTTCTAAGGCACCTAATTCTGATTTAGAGTGATTTAAGCTAACTGCAAGATTTTGTCTTTTTTTTATAGTCCTTTTTGTTCAGTGGAAATGTGTTAAGTTACGGATCTGTATTATTACTAAGTAGTTAGAACTGATATTTTCATTTTGCATTAATTACTCTCTTTTCTGTTTGTCATATTTTGAAACTGTATCATTTAAAAAAAAACAGTATAACAAAAGGTTCTAATGATGTTAAATGTGGAATGTCTGTTTAAATGTAATAATCTTTTTTATCGCTTTAGAAGAAAGATGATTATTTATTTAAATTTTGCTACTGCACAGAAATGTGTTACATATATGTTGTGGATCCTTTTTGCAGATCTTTTTTAACCGTTGTGGTAACTATTTTATGATTATAAAAGTATATTTCCTACATTATCATATACATTCATGAAATTTGGAGAATTTCATTGAAGATGAGGTCTGTGTAATGATAGGATATGAGAGTACACTGTGTTGAAACTAAATGATATAAGATTCACTCAGGGATGTTCCTGTGGCTAGATATTTCCCATAATTATGCATTTACTAATGATTTTGGAAGGCTCTTCAAGGAAATCTGCATAATATCTTATAAAATCAAGATCCTTTTTCAATGATTCTGGCTCATAACAATTATAAATGAATTAAAAGTTAAACCAATATATCATTTATGTGCATGGCAAGGGAAAAAACTTTTAGACATGTAGTATATGGTAATGATCTCTTATCTCATAGAAAGAACCCTTCAGGACAGAGTGCATCAGGCTCAGAGGCTATATTAGCTTTTAGGAGTTACATGTTGCTTCTAATTGAGAGAAGAAAATATCATTATTGGATTGTGATTCACTCTTGAATTAGAAATAGTTGTGTGAACTGCACTTCTTTTTCATCTCTTACTTAGATTGGTTAATTTTCCTCCTAGATTGATCACTTAATGGCAGAAACTAAGAATAACTTGATAAGTTTTCACCAGGATGTGAAATTATTAACTCTGCTTTTCTTGATCTGAAAATGCCCTGAAGAGCTTCTTTATTGAAGCACAAAGAACAAGGATGTGGCAGCAGGTATGTAGATGAGTTCCCTGAAAAAGCTAATTCTTTTCTGACAAATCATGTCATATGTAGCTCATCTTTCCGTAAGGGTAAGATTTGTCATCAGTCAGATCATTGCCATTCTCAGACTCACCTAATGGTAGGAAATTTACCAGGTATGATCCTTTGAGTGGAGTGTGTGAATCTGACATTTCATTTTTATCAAGCAGGTTATGAAGTACATCAAATGGAGGAGGAGTATGTGGTTTACTAATCTTTATTCATTTTTAAAGTATGAATGTAGTATATGTTTTTCCATGACCATTTTTCTGCTGTATAAGAGAGCAAAACATGAAGAACCTTCTTCCTCTGAACAGCTACCTGTCATGGGAATTTAATTTATGTTTAGAATACTTGTTAATCTGATCCAGTAAATAAGTATTTAGCTAACATTATGATGAACTTAACAGGACTCTAAGTATCTTTTATTTTTTAAGTTTTGGTTTCTTTATTTAGTCATTTAGATACCATTGTTTGAGGTATTAAAAACAGATTATCCTATCCTCTTCCTCAAGGAGGTATCATCATATTTTACTGTGTGAAGGTAATGAAAAACTCTAGGTTGAGAAACCCAGAGTAGTGTAGAGAGTAAAGGGTTTTATTGAAATGATTAATGTATTTTCATTACCAGAACATGACAACTTGAGAATGAATGTGATCAAATGAGGCTGTTGTTCATCTCTTCCTGGTGCTACCTGAGTAAGGTGGCAAATGGGAAACATCTATAAAAGATAGAAAATTGTAGGAGGAATGATGTAGATGAATGTTTTTTGGTAGTGTAGATGAGGAAGTTTGGAGGCAAGTGGGTATGTTGACTTTTTGAGAATTGGTTAAAGGCTTAATCTTTTTTTACCTTAGCTCTAAAGAAGTTGCTTTCCTTGGGAACTTATTGCCTGCTGCTGCATCCAGATTTTTCAAAGGTTAATGTACAAAAGAATTAATACAGCAAAATTGTTTATTGCAGGGAGTTAAGGGTTGAATTGATTTTCAAGTTTTCACCATTTTCAGAAAGGTTTAATTATGGGGATTTTACATATAAGTTTGGTTTGTATGCATATTCAAGTGTTCTTGATTATGATGTCAGATGTTTCAGTGTGATATTCATTAACTGCACTACTATATATATATTTTTAGAGGGTTTTAGTTATACTTATATACAGTTAGCTTATATTTTTTTAAGTTTTCTGTGCTGTACTCATGCAGTATCAGATCTGTAAATTAGGAAGATAGCCATATAATCCACATTGAGCATAAGCTGCAAATTGATGCATAACTTATCTAAAATGGCTCATATTATCAGTGGTTTACTTGTATTGGAGTTTGTTCATTTCTGTAACATTCTATTTCAGGATTTTTTTTAGAAAATGCCAATTGATGGATTATTTTTGCTGAAGTTTCTTGGGAATGTGATGACATTAAAAAAAATCTGCCACGATTCATTGTAGTCCTTTTTGCAAAGGGCAGATTTCCCACTAACGACCCCATCCTTATTGGCAGTCCCAACTTTCTAATGCTCCCTCCCTGTCTCTTGTATGCTGCCTGACAGTGTTCAGCGGTTGGAGAGAAGGCCCTCCAGGTTTGGGGGTCACCAAAGGTACCATCCCCTTGGAACATCTTCATTTCCAATAACATGCCAGTACCAATGTTACTGTTGTACCAAGAATGTTGTAACTTTAGTTTCCTAGACATCGTTTACATAGGCACATGTAATCAGAGCTGTTAGTTTTACTTATGATATTTTTTATATTTTGTATTCAATCGATGCAGGAATTATATACATAGAATTTAGGTTTTGCGTAATGCAGTGAGCCCGAGTCCATGAATTTCATGTTTCGTTCGATGAAATTATGGCAGTCTACCATGAGACCTGAGTACGTCTTGTTGCACACCGTAAAGAACATAATAGTATACCTAGTCATATTGCTGTTAGATAGATTCCAGTTGCTGCTGTACTGCTATTGATGAGTAACAGTTTGCTCATTTTTGTTATCATATAGCGTAAATGAAGATATTAGCAAAAGCTACTTAGCTGTAATTTTAGTCATCGCTGATTGCATTATAAATTGTGAATGTATTTATCAGTTGCATTTTAGTGTGGCTCATTATAGAAACCAAGACATCATGAGTTACAGGATGAGGCCTTGATATACCAACCACTTCACATTATCAATCATATGATGTCATTAATACAAAAAAATATTAGTTGATATTCATGTACATATTCTTTATATTCACATACATATTCTCTATATTCATATATATATTCGTTTATGATATTGAGATGCTGATGTTGAGAAAATTCTTGATACTTTTATTTACACAAAATATTTTGTAAGCCTTTAGACCTAGTTGGATTGAATGTTATGACCCTAGTCATTTTTGACCATTTTCAAATGTTAGAGACATGACTGTGTCAGTATAACCCTCTACCAGGTAACTGTAATATGAATAAAACTACTTACATTGATGAGAGAATGGTTTTTCAGCTTGAGGAAATGTTGTAACATCACTGCCCTTTCACCTGTTAGTATGGTATCCACTTAGACCCTATCAATGGAAGGTTAAAAACTCCACTGAAAAATATTTTAGAATTCATGGAAGATTGGAAAAATTCCAAATCAGATAGTTTAATTGATGAATCACCCTCTCAAGGCTATTGCCTGAAATGGTCACCAGTTGGCACCACTTACTTGCCACTTTAATTCACAGTGCTACCCAACTTCCAGTCTTCATAAGAACACCAAAGTTGGTTTAGATAAAGGTATATTTGTAAGATATTTTTATTGAAAGAGTCCCGTCGTAAACAGATTCAGATAAAATCTACTCGTTATGTGGAAATCAAAACACTTATGAAACTTTATTGTGCTTTGACTAATTATATGTTATGCGTACACTTATACTTTGTTTCCAGCACAAGAAATGTGACACATTTTACCCTATTAGGTCCTTGGTTGGACTTTGAATTTTTAAATCAAAATAAACAGCAGATGTACACTTACCTATGTATTTACCCATTTGAGGATGGATGGCAGATGTGGGATGTTTGTTATGTAGAGGATATTATGAGTAAGAGAGTTATGGCAAATGGTTTAGAGAAAAGATAGAAGGTGATGACAGCTTTGCAGAAGATGAATTGTGGCAAAGCAGCTGGAACGGTTGGCAGTGCAGCTGAATTTCTCAAGAAAGGGGGTGACAGTGTTGTCAGTTGGTTAAGTCTGGATTTTCATTGTACGTATAGCCCAAGGTGAGGTGCCTGAGGATTGGCGGAATGCCATCATTGTGCTCTTTTATAAAGGAAAGGAGAAAGAAGTGAATGCTCAAATTAGAGAGGTATATATCTGTTTAGTATACTTGGTAAGTTATGTGGGAAAATGGTGATTAAGAGGGTGGTGGTATGCACAGATCATTAAACTGGGGAGCAGCAGTGTGGCTTCAGGAGGGTAGAGGATGTTTGGACCAGGTGCTTGCTTTGAAAATTTTTTGTGAGAGATACTTGAAGAAAGGGAGGGATTTGTATGTAGCATTTATGAATATGAAAAAAAAATCATATGATAGGGTTGACAGAGATAACTTGTGAAAGGTGCTATGAATTGTAGCATAGGGGGAAAACTGTTAGACACAATGAGGAGTTTTTAGTGAGAGTAGGAAGGGAAGAGGATGAATGGTTCCATGTGAAGATAAGTATGCATCAAGGATGTGAGATGTGACCATGGCTGTTTAATATGTTGATGGATGGAGTGGTGAGAGGAGTAAATGTTAAGGTCTTGGAGAGAGGGGCAGATCTACATAATGCTGGTGTGGGGGATGATTCATATGCTGTTTGCAGCTGATACAGGGAATGCAAAAGGAATGAATTGTGGAGTGGCTGAAATGTAATACTTTGAGGTGGTTTGCGCATGTTGAAAGAATGCAATACGGGGAGTTTACAAGGAGAGTATATCATAGTAGGTGTGAGAGGAGGAGTACCTGTGACATGTGGAAATAGAGTGAAAGAATGCTGGAGGGAGAGAAATGGTGGAAGAATGGTGCATGTAAGAGAGGCATGTAAAGACAGGGATAATTGGAGTCTCTTTTGCCGTGGCCACCCCCTTGATGGGAGTTTGCGGAGGAATGGGCATCAGAGATGTAGATAAACAAATAGGTTATACACAATATATACATTTTTTTTGCTACCTGGACAGTGCAAAAATGATATACTATCTCTCATGGCATTTTGACGGTTACTGACTAGCTGAATTGAAAAAATATGGGTGAAGGATGTGGAAGCATTGTCTGAGTTGTCTGTAGTTGCTTCCGGAATCACTCCTCCACTGTTTACCGTGCCCCAGATTTTTTATTGGCCCAGGCCTTATGTGGCACCTTCTTAGACAATTTCACTTGCTGTATATGGCACATCAGCAGTCTGTGAATTATAAGATAATGCTGGAGCATAGCTTTGCATGACAAATGCCATAGGTAATCATCCATCTTGATTAATGTTTCCATGCCAAGAACAGAAATGTTTACCCAATACACCCATTGAAGAACTAGATATCTACTTTAGATGTAAATGTAGTAATTTTACTCTTCTGTTTTGTTAACATTCCACATGCCTGCTTATAAGCATACCATTGTACTGCTTCAGGTAATTATTACTGTTTAAGGAATTCCCAACAGGCACATAACTATTCTAAAGGAAGCTAGTACTGCTTATTTAACTTAAATTAGATTTTGTTCTTATTTGAGAAACTATGTTACTCATGTTTTGCATTGCAGATAAGATCAGTTGATAATATATATGTAAAGATTTTCTCAGATTAGATTAAATCAAGTTCATAAAACAGTAGTCACTGTTGAATTTGCATAGTCAGATCTTCCATTTTATAACAAGGAGAATCCAAGGTTTTATAACCAATATCAAAGTTAAGTTGGCCTGAATAACTCTAAAAAATTGAACTTTCCAATTCATAGGTAGACTATCCCATGGTTGTAAACAACTAAGCTCCTGTTTGGATGATTAAAGATTGGAACTGGAGTAGCATTGTGACCTGGAGTTGAGAATGGGTGGTGCCACTCATTAGAAGTCTTGTGAAACTGGCCTAGAGAAGTTGGCACATGCATGTTAAACTAAATTATTTGGAATTTCACCAGTTTCCCAAATCCTATTCACCATTTTTCACAGGTTTTAGTTTTACATTAATATGGTCCAGCTAGTGTGCTTGTGCACAAGTGTAGTGGCACTGGCATGACCCAACAGTCTCCTCTAGCAGAAAAGATAATATATTATGAATGCTTATGGCTCAAATTCTAAAATGGCACTTATGCACATGTAA
>JAUTYZ010206199.1:0-16815 GCA_032273725.1 Panulirus interruptus
TTAGAACCTGCACTCGTCCCAATACCAATGATTTCTGTCATCTAACATGACATATGTGTACCTGAGTCTGTGCACTCGTTACTTGGGACGCGACAACTACCTCATCAGCTGGGAGCCAGCCTGTTTATCTACGCCATGATGGCCATGTGTGTTCAAAATAAAAATAAAAATCCGAGTATTCGACTGCAGCTTGACTGACCTTGATTCCAACAGGGGTACTGCAACTGGCTAGGCTGCTTCCATGTAGCTCAGCGTAGCTCAGAGTCGTGATGGGCCAGAGTTAGGACCAGGACGACCACACCACTCTTCAGGAAGCAGCTATACCGTGGATCCATCCCTGTAATTACCACATATCTGTGTCACGTCATTTAACTTGAGTGTGTGCATGATGGGAATAACATGCCCTCAGACTATTCCCTCCCCTTCACCCTTTCCTTGGCAACAATATCGAAAGAGGCGTAAATTTTTGGTTTTGTTTTGACTTACTGTTACCTTAACCATTAATAGTGCGTGAAACCAAGTAAAGTACTGCACCAGGTAATGGCACAAGCGCCAGTGCTTTTGCTTATACAGTGCTCTACTCTTATATCATTAATGGTGGCCATCTATTAAAGTACCATGAAGAAATATTTTGACGTTTATGAAAAAAAAATAGCGCAATAAAATGTCAATCAGTCCTGACATGCAGACTCTGGTATTTTTTTTCCCCGTCGTTCCATCAATACTAGACATATGTAGAGTCTACAGGGAGAACATGCTATTGTTAAGCGCTCTGAGAAGTAAGCCATTCAGTCGACAGACGGCTCACTATCAACTCCTCGAATTTGAATTAGAAGTAATATCAATATAGGTGAAGCACTTAAAATTATGAGTCAAGTTATTCTAATGGGTAATGGGGGATGTCTTGGATGTCATGACTATAATTAACCTCGTCAGTAACTGTACTGAATATGAAAGTTACAGGTGCATTCTAGTAATTAATCCTCTAGTCCAAGATGATCTGATCTCTAGCTTTGATGTTTCTACCTTCACTTGGGGCAGTGGTTCACATCTGGATGGTCTCGCTGTAGCCAAGGTGTTAATCATCCAGTATATGGTAGGATAATAAAGTTAAGTTACTCAACTTGGATCGTAGGTTACGAAGCTGTTACTTACGGTAGAGGCAGACAGCAGGCTATGTAAGAATCCATACTTACGTAACATTAACAAAGCTCCGTTTGTCAGACATTCTCTGAATGATTGACTTTGAAAGTCTAACATTACCTTCGAGTGTAACACATTGGCTGAACTGTGTTGGTTGATTGTAATCTATTGTTATCATAAAAGTCAGAAATTACCGTCACACCGAAGCACCATTTCTAAATGAGATTTATTTTTCAAATCCATCTTAAAATCATTATGAAATGTGACGATTCCCTCTAACGTGTTCTACCAAACTCATTCTGTCATGTTAACAACATAGAAAATAAATAACTAGATATCTACACACTGCAATTTTACACTTATATCGAAAATAAGCGAGAAAACTGGGAAGGAGCTTACCACAAAATTACTAACATTTTCCACGCCAAATAAGAATAATAAATGAGCCATTGCTGTCATGTGTGACGTGCCGATAGGTAGCCTAGTCGGCCGAGAGCGCGACCCAGTGCTAGGCTGTGGTATAATCAGGAGGACCGATATTTCACTAGCACGCCGCCCGCCTCCCTCGGGGTTCGCTCGATCAAGCCTGCAATTATTTCACGTGATGGATGTTGACGTCTACCCTCTTGTCCTAATATGGATGTAATTGCTGACGGAGAATAGTTATGACATCTTGCCGGTGCATCAGAGGGGCAAGCCTGTTTATTTATGAAATCACGTGTGTACGGCCACGTAGGGCAGGTAAATACTGGCCCTTAGACCATTATGGGTAACATGTGATGTGGGACACACGAGACGTTAATGTTGGCCGACTTATCTATTATTTATAGACGTGTTGATAACTGGATGTAATAATAACTATCGACAGCCAGAATCCAAACCATATGCTGCATATATCTGCATTATCACTTACACGATACTTAACATATTCTATTAAAAATATCTAATGATTCTTAAAGCAGACTTAAGCACGAAAGAAAAACAATAACTGACAGATCACAATATTTCTCATATAAATGCCCTAAGTAACACACACTGTATGTTTCCAACGCACCATTCCTTACTGTACAGGCGGCATGACCATACACATTCCCTACCATACCCGGTCGCTACATATCACATGTTCATTTATGTTATATACTTTTTTCCTGAGGGGGTGATGGAGGAAAATATGTTCCACGTTGTCTTCAGTAATAAATAACCGATATTCGCTGCGTGACAAGTAAAATCATATTCAAGGTAATTCACATCAGACAATTTATTATGAAAAACTGCTCTAGCTTTCCGGAGGGTTTGGTAGGGCCTCCCTAATTTTCTAATGTGATTAACCCAACAATCTAAAACACCCAAACCCACACACACGGGCCTCTGTGGTCTAGTAATTAGCATTACTGACCATGAGTCAGCATGGCCGCATGGGTTCGAATCATGAGCGCAGCAGTCCGTCCATACCCAACCCAGGTGTCCATCCTCCCCACGGGGATAGTCGATTAATGGGAACTTCGTTTAGGCTGTGTGTGTGTGTGGGTGTGTGTGTGTGTAATTACTTCGTCTGTAAATCTAGTAAGTCATATAGATGGGTCTTGAGGACTTGAAGATGGCGAGGTTGGAAATGCACTTCTCGAACTGGATATATAAACTACTGAAAAACAATGAAATCGTGACGTATGTTTACTAATGATTAATAATGTTTAATAATGCGTTTAATGATAAAAAAAATTGCGCTTTCACGACAAACAACGTGCATTTACTTGACAACAGAATCAAAACCAAAATATATATTATAAAGATTTATTCGGAATGTTCAGCGTGGGTAAAGACACCCCTTACCACTCTTTAATGTAACCATCAGAACCAAAAACATAGGTGGTTGCAATGGAGGTTGTCTCTCAATGACCAATGTACCACTGCTCAGCCGGACGACACCTTCCGACTGGAGAGGCTCCAGTGACCCCTGCCTGCATGTCGATGCATGGCAACATTTACTACGATGCGCCACTAATATGTGCCGTAAAATGATAAAACGAACGCCTTATCTTCTGACCCACCACAGATAACTGGCTATTAAATAGAACACCCAATCAACTGGGAATTTTATATTATCAGATTTACTTCCTCGACTAGCAACATATGGCTGTTACGAGAGCGAGTATCCCCCACGTGAAGAACCAGGAGCATTTTCTTCGCTGTTTCAGCCGATTCTTAAGTTAACATAAAAACCCCTAAACTTCACTGATGTCATGTCAGCATTATGGAGAATGGAGTATTACCTTCATCATTTACTGTTTACATGACAAGTCACCGACAGAGGACGCCGACAACATAAAGTTCATCCGACAAGATTTCTGAAAATTATTGGTTCCCCAGATGACACTGCCTCTGGCATGTTGCCGGTACACCATCATCACAGCAACACGATTGCAACTGACGCGGCAGGAACACAAGACAATAAACAACAATAATTACAAAAATAGTCTGTAGTTTCCTTTCATACCAGCACCCATGTATCTTGTTGGATTCGGGAAATAGATAAATCAACGCAAACCTCCCGATTCTGTTTGCTAATTACAACACGGGTGTACTAATCCAATGTCACATAAACAATGCAACGAAATTAGGAATTATGTAGAGACAGAAAATGACTTGCAGACTCTAGCTTCTTGCTACAACAGCTTGACACTGGCTCACTGGTCTATGGCTGCATTGCTTCATCTCCACGTCTTCAGGCTGTTGCCTGGCTCTCCACATACCCACCACAGTAAGGACACTGGGCAATTGTTGAGTCGCAAATCCCTTATACCTAAGATGTCCTCCAAACTCATTTGTGTAGAAGAGAAAATTATCGCCAATAAAACTCCTGATAAATTTGCAGCATATCCGGGCTGCGGAAGGTACACTGCCAATTCAAGTAAGGTAACCGTAAAGGCTTGCCCTCCATATGTCAAAAGGTATAGCTAATAATCATTGATTCTTATCAAACTATAATCACATAACCAGAGAAAACGATATCCCACAGCGGTGACTTCTTTAAATCCAAATATATACAATCTTCACTAACTTCTCACGCAAGATCGCACAAGCCGGCGCTTATCCTTAATTCCCCCACTGTAAATCGTTCTAATGTACGGTTAAAAGCAGAAATTATGCTAAAATACTATTGATAAAGACAGAAGTATACTCTGTTGTTTATATCCACATAATGACACACCAGCAGCCAACAGATTAGGTTAGTTTCTCAACATTAAAAACTTAGCTCCGTCCGATTGCAAGAGAAACTAAGGGCAAGAACCTATAAGCTCCTTCTGTCCCTTCTCGCTCATAAACACGAGGGACAGACGGCTCATACGTTAAGTACGTTATGCGGTGTATTACAGTATAATTACACGCTGATATTCATCAGCTGTCGGGAACCACTGCAGCGTAAGCTACCTGCTGATGTGGGACTGAGAAGAAAACGGAACTGTGTGTGTGTATGTTTGTGTGAATGGAGGAGGGAACTTGGACAGTGACCCGCCCCTGAAATGATGGAAACTACCTGGTGGTAGAATATACGCGCAACGTTTGAGATTATATCTCTGAGAAGGAAGATCAAGCACCCTTCCAATTTCACCTGTAATATCATCAGTATCACGGTCTAGTTTCGAGATCGGTCTTGATCAAGACTGTCGATGGATGTGGTGGCGTTCTGACCATTTGGTATATGTGGCCCTATACACTGGAACTGCATATGTATCTGCTAACTCTACGAATATTTGGGTCACAAATACCAACGAAGGAAGGACCATACACCTAAAAAATTGTACCTCAAACTTTTTTTTATTGTATAACATTTAATCTTCAAATTCGCCATCAACTTGGCAAAATATTCTGAAAAAAATAACACATCTCGTTTTCAATGGGACTGATCTCAAAAGCTTACCACCGATAATGTGTGGGCGTTATCAGTAACACTTAGATGTATATACCTTATATTCATCGGGGTTCATATTGCAATAAATTCTTATTAATGGTCAAGTAGGATTTAACCCACGTTGGACGATCACAAAGGGTAACACAGAAACAGTCATAACCGGCCAGCGGGCAGGCCATCGTCAGCCAGTACGAAGAGTCTTCTGCGCGTCTCTCCTCTCCTCGAATACTCCCTCCCTCCCTCCCCATCTAATCGACCCAATCTTCTATATCTGTATCCAGTCAGCACTTCCTATATATTGTCATGCCAACGCTTTTTTTTTCTTTTTTTTTTTGTCTACGCAGTAGACGCTTCCCAGCTGGTCTCTAGTCTAAGGTCATCTTTGGAATAGGGTGTTCGCCATCCTCTCCATACGTTCCAGCCACCTCAATTTAGTTGTTTATATTTTAGTCTATCGTGTTATCAGTCCCAGCTCTTTTCTTAAAGTAGTTATTTTATCTTTTTTTTTCCAAATTTTGTCAAATATGAGTTAATTTAATTTCTGCAGCCACCAGTTTATTATTAGCCTTGCTAGATGTTATGACTCCGTACACCAAAATTGGAACCAAACTGTATCGTATACGTGTCTTTACTGCGTCAGGAAAACAGTCATCTTTCAGGAGACATTAAGACCTCTCCCTATAACCCACCCATTCGCACAATCTTGTTACGTTTTCTGGTATAACCTGAGAGTCTAACTATGAATTAACACCGGACAATGAGAAAAAGAAGAATATATATTTTTTTCCTGATAACCTTTGTATCATTTCGTTGCGTAACCGTTACCCTTATGGTGTCACAATGATTTAAACTGTTCTTATTATCCTCTACTGAGTTATAACTCTACAATAGCTATCATCATTTTTAAGAGGTAGTACCAGCAGCAGTTATGATAGTTCTTGTTGCAGAGGTAGAGGTTGTCAGGGATAGTGGCCACATTACCAGTAGTTACGGTAGTACTTGTTGTTGTAACACCAGTAATAGAAATTGTAATTTTCATCAATGGATACCCGCTCAAAGCCGCTGCTGAATGCATGACGAAAACGCGACTCCCAAATATTGTAAAAAAAAAAAATGAGCACTGGATTCCTGACATGTTCCATACAATGCCTGACAGTGGAGTTACTATTTGCTCCAACTCAGATGAGCTACCCTGTGATGCCATTACATCTGGCCTACTCACACTAGGAGGGACTAATGACTCTGTATGACTTACTGTAGGTACTTCAACAGCATCTGTAGATGACTGTGCTATTAGCTGTGGTTGTGAAGCTATCACAGCTTTTGATGATACCATTGGCTGTGAAACAACCACTGCTTGTGAGGCAACCACTGGCTGTGGAGCAACAATTGACTGAGAAGCAACCACTGCTGGTTGAGCAGCCAGTGGTTGTGAAGCTAACGTAGGTTGTGGTGCTACAAGTGGTTGTGAGGCAATCATCGGCTGTGAAGCTACTGCTGGCTGTGATACTGCCACTGCCTGTGATGCTGCCACTGGTTGTGAAGCTATACCTGGTTGAGATACCACAAGTGATTGTGATGATACCACTGGTTGTGGTGCAATCCTAAGCTGAGGTATAGCCCCTGATGTTTCAGACACCATAACCATTTGTGGTGTATTTCCTGCTTGCTGAGGATGTATTGCTTGGGAGTGTGGGGGCAAAACAGTTGTCTGGGAGGAAAGAGCCTGTGGCTGTGATGAGAGGACAGCTGGCTGTGATGGTACCACGGATGGTTGCGACAGAAGGGCTGAAGGCTGAGGAGGAAGTACTAAAGGCTGAGAGGACAAAGGTGGTGGCTGTGATGCTACACCAGGAAGCTGGGACATCACTGATACCACTGGCTGAGTTATATGCTGAGACATAGCCACTGTTGGCATGGATGGTACCACCATGGGGCCTGTGGCCATAACCAAAGGATGGCTCATGGCTACCATTGGCTGAGAAGCCATAACTACAGGAGATGCACCAATAATAACTCCCTGTGAAGCAAGTACCTGGGATTGTGGCATAGCCATTTGGTGCTGTGACGTCATTACTGAAGTTCCACTTCCAACTGGAACCTGCGAACTTATGTGACTATAGTATTCTGATTGTTGTTGTTGTTGTTGTTGTTGTTGTTGTTGTTGCTGCTGCTGCTGCTGCTGTTGTTGTTGTTGTTGTTGTTGCTGTTGTTGTTGTTGTTGCTGTTGTTGTTGTTGTTGTTGCTGCTGCTGCTGCTGCTGTTGATCTACCTGCTGTTGTGGAGGTTGCTGTGAAGGCTGCTGAGTAGGCTGTTGAGATGGTTGCTGTGATACTGTCTGGTATCCCGAGGTGGGCAAGTAACTTTGAGATACTGAAGTACCACCAGAGGGAGCCTGTTGGTACTGAGGTTGCTGAAAACCAGCACTTACTGGTTGGAACTGTGAGGAACTACTTTGGTAGTTCCCATACCCATAGTTTCCTGCAAAGTATTGCCCATCCTGAAAAAAAAAGACCAAAAAGTTAACATACATCATTCTTCATTGATTTCTTTTTGAAGTGTGTACCATTTATTATAGTTTCTACCTCAGTCTTGATCAAAATGAATAAACATGTCAACTTTCTAAGTTCACTCTCTAATGACTTGAGAAGTATATGTATCAACTATTTGCATTATTGCCTAAAACTCACTATCATATATCTCCAAGATCCTGGTATATTAATTAACTAAGTTTCCAAAAAGCATAAATACACATAAAAAATAATTATGCATTGAGTAAAAGAAAAACCTTAAAGCTCCTGAAATCCCTGAATTAAAGCAGAAACATGACCACAAATGAGACATACCTGAGTAAACGTTTGCTGACTTTCACTTCCTGAAGTTAATGTATAGTAACCTGATTCTCGTACTCCATCTCCTATAAAGAACAAAAACTTATATACATGGAAACACAAGTAAACATAAATTAAAATTTTATCCTCAGTTCTTGATTATATAATTTCACACATAAAATTACAGAAGAAATAAAACCTCTATTGGTTAATTTGATTTTTACTACAGAACAAATGTACTCAAAAAACACATTCACACGAAAAGTATTTGCAAGTGTTAAAAGGAATAAATATAAATACAAAAAAAAATTCTGAGAGAGAGATCTTAGTTGCTGATTGTATGCCACTTATTGCAGAGTAACATATTTAAAATTTATGCACAAATCAATGAACACACGTCAACTACCATCAAAAGTCTACACAGTATTCTTTTTTATTGAAAATGAAGTTGTACCTTCTACATACATTATAAACGTGAAACTACTTGAAAGTCATTGGGACTAAGGAGAGTACACACAAACACTGAGTCAAATAAGAAAAATTAGGCTAAAGCAGTATAAGAACAGAGTGAAAGATGAAAACAATGAGAGAATAAGTGTATAAAAGCAGTTCTTAAGCTACAGTCACACTAAATGGAAAATACTGTATATCAGAGAATGATTTGGAAATAATGTGACTAAACAAAGTAAGACAAAGAGGAGGAGGCTTCAAGAGATATTTTCTAATATGGCTACCCAAAATACATCTCTTAACATTGTTTCATGAGTAAGAAAAGCAACATGACCTACCATCAGGCATATCAATTTCACAAGAATAATCTGTTCTGTAAGAAATGATTGGTTTGTATGGGTTCTGTAAGAAATGATTGGTTTGTATGGTTTCTGTAAGAAATGATTGGTTTGTATGGTTTGACAGATGACTGAAACACATATGTTAGGTAAATATTTCAAGTCAAAGCATGTAAGACTTAATGCTGATAGGCAAACTCTTCCAACAAGGTATCCACCATTCCCCAAAGAACTATCCATTGTAGGTCAATTGATAAGAATCCATAAAACAAAACTGATTTAGTTTGAGACTTTTCTCGGACCTTTACAAAGTTAAGGACAAAGGGTTATTATCGTTTATCCAAACTAAGAAGGATGGACTGAATGGTAAATCCATTTATCAATCAAACTACAATCAAATATCAGTATACATATTCATCTAAAATCAATATCAACTGACCTTATTACCATCTCTAATAAGTATGGTCTATCTATCCATATATCTATATCTCTGATGCCTGTTCCCAACTGGAACTCCCTCAAGGGGGTGGCCATGGCAATAGAATCTCCATTACTAGTGAACTCCAGTGCTGCTTCTTAGCCTTTAGTGCCTCACCCTTAACAGGCCACTGGCAAAGGGCAACTCTAATGCAGTGTTTACAGAGGCTCCTACCTAATGTTCCTACTGACTACTTCTACCTAATGCTCCTGCCTAATGTTCCTACCTACCACCTCTATCTATTTTGCCAAAAGACAGGGCTAGCACACAGTCCTCACTGCAAGAAAATCTAGAGTTAAGAATGACCTGTGTAAGTTAAACGTTGTCAAGTGTTATGTGTGACAGACAGATATAGTATGTTTGTGGACAGAATGCCAGTAGTCTACGTATGGGTGAGGCAGAAAGAAAAAACCGCTACCTGAGTCATACAAGTGCAACTTGACAACCACTGAAGTGCTGGCTCACTACGCAGCTGTCACTAACCCTCCAACCTATTTATGAGTAGATAAGTCAAATTTCACTTGCAGTAATAGACACAAACTCACAAGCAAACATCTTACTTTGAATAACACTAAGAACTTTTTTCTCATCAGGACACTTAATATACTGAACGATTTACCAATAAGAGTTGTTGGAAAGTACACATTTAAGAATAAATGATATATATTTGGCATCAAGTCATCAATTGACACCATTTGCAGCTCCATAGATATCAAATTCACAAATTTTTCTTACTAAGTCATCTACTTGCTTTTCTTTTTCAAACTGCAATATAAAAACTTTGAAAGGACCTCATGGTCTGTTGCTGTTTGCTTTTCTTTTAACTCTTTTACCATCCTATCACTCTAATAAAATTGAAGGATTCCATCAGTCTTGACCTGTGTGGATCTCAGCTAACCCTTATTACTAATATGACTACCACTGAGTGATGACTGATGGCTTGTTCAATGATTATTCAACTTCAGTACGTACAAAGACACATAAAACCTTTTCATATGAAATATAAACAAGTGAAAAGACTGAAAGATACACATCAACCCATCATATTAACAATATATGCATCTTCATTGCTGAATAATGAATGATCAGTGATAATTGATATTGGATAGAAATAGTGAATTATAAAAATAAGTACCCTAATACCCCGATTAAAGCTCCGGATATGTTCCTGGAAAATGGAGCACTAAGTGCTACAGCTCTTTCTGGGGTAATTGTACCATTGCATATATGGAGATGCATTCCTGATGATGTTACTTTTCCTATGAGATATGGAAAGTATTATATTTGGGGTAACAGGTATTAATAAACACATTATTACAGTAACATATCTTTACTGATAAAAGAATAGCAAATATACAGTATACAATATTGTACCATGAATGACAGTCGTTTGATGAACAGTAACAATTGGAGTAGAATGAGAGAGGGATGCAGTGTTGGTGATAATAACATCTCTATCTATCATTTCACTTATTTGCAGATTTTATATGAAGTTTTTGTTTATGCAGGTATCTGTCTACATTAACATTTTCATGTTGTCTTTTATCTAGATTTCCTCATATTTTCACGATGCTGATACAAACTTTGAGATGCTTTATCCACACTTACCGTCATCTTCATTCAAAACTCTTTTCCTGTTTATACTATAAACATTTTCTTATGATTACCCTTGTTTCTTTTGTATTTCCCATGGGTTACCAACTGAAACAAGTCTCTTCAGCATACTCCATTCGCATCACCACATATCACTCTTACCCAGCATTGGTTCATATAAACTTTGTACTGGTATGGTGTGTCTTCCTTTCACCCCCTCACACCCTGGCGATGCCAATGATGACAGCACTGTCCAATCCTCACTTGAACATTGAATTTCTATGAAAAAAAAAATCAACTCTTTTCTTTACACATAGAGTATAAATTGAAGGAACATTTACACCTGGCCAGGATGCTTGTTCATTTCAATTAAATTCAAAAATGTTATTTGCAAGAGAAAAGGGGCCTCATCCATAATTTGATGAGGTGCCTGCATTACAATATTACCAGTTTCGACTGGTTTCGCACAAGGAGGCTTCATATAATTTAATGTCTATGTTATTTCCAAAATTTAGCAACTTCATTAATCCATTCTATTAATCTTATAGCATTATCTATTTTTTCATGCTTATTCATCTTTTCCTGCATAGCAAGGTAGTGCCAGGAACAGACAGAGAATGGCTTTCTTTGCTGAAATCCACTCTCTAGCTGTCAAGTATAATGAACGGAAACCATAGCCCCCTATCCACAATCAAGCGCCACATACCTTTCTGTAGTTTCCCCAGATCACTTCATAAGCCCTGGTTCAGCCCATTGCCCCCTCTATATCACACTCCTCAAAACATCTTTCACTCCATCCTTTCATCTCCAATTTGGTTTGCCTCTTTTCCTAGTCCCCCCCACTTCTGATACATATACCATCTTAGTCAGCCTTTCACCCCTCATCCTCTCCATATGTCTAAACCAGCTCAGCACATCCTCCTCAGCTTCCTCAACAACAATCTTCTTACTACCACACCTCTCTATTACCCTTTCATTTCTTGCTCAATCAACCCTCATTATCACACCACATACAGTCCTTAAGCATCATTTCCAACACATTCACCCTATTTCATACCTTTTCATTATCCTCTTCCATACTTTCTCATTTACAGTCCATAACTCACATCAATACACAATCAAAACTATGATAAACATACTTATCTTTGCCCTCATGGACAGTTAACTTTCTTTCCACACTCCTCAATGCACCAAGCACCCTAACCCCCTCATCCACCCTATGGACAACCTCAGCTTCAATGTTTCCATTTGCTGCCATGTCCACTCCCAGGTATCTGAAACACTCCACTACCTCCAAGTTCTCTGCATTCAGACACACTCCAGCCAACTGTGTCTATTCCCTGCAACACATTATAATCTTAATTCTTTTTACACTGACTCAAACACCAACTTGTGCAGTTTCTCATTCATGTTTGCTACATTAGCCATGTCATCAGCAGACAGCAGCTGACTAACCTTCCATGCCTCCCAATCCCAACCGACTGTAAACCTGCCCCTCTCTTCAAGACCCTCACACTGACCTCCCTACCAACCAACCCATAAATAAAATAAACAGCCAAGATGACATCACACACCATTGCCACAGACTCACCTTCACCTGGAACCACTCATCCTTTGCTCTTCCTACTTGCTCATGCCTTCCTCTCTTGACAGAAATTCCTCAATGCTTCTTGTAACATTCCTCCCACACCATATATTAGTAACATCTTCCATAAAGCATTTCTATCAACCTTATTATATACCTTCTCCAGATACAAATATCTTACATACAAACCCTTTTCTATATTCAATTATTTCTCACACAAAGTTTTCCTACCCGATTTGATGCTCTGTGCATGCCACCACCCTCTCAATCACCACTCTCCCATACCAGGTATACTCATCAAAGTTATACCTATGTAATCTAAACATTCTCTTTTGTTCCCCTTTCCTCTATACAGTGGCACTATACAGGAATTCTGCCAATCCTCACACAACTCACCCTGAGCTATGCATATACTGAAAATCCTAACTAACCAATTAACAACACTCACCCCTTTTCTTGAGAAATTCAGCTGCAATCCCCATCCACTGAAGCCACTCTCCTACCCTTCATCTTACGCAAGGCTTTCACTGCCTCTTCCCTTTTCACCAAACCACTCTCTCACTTTACAAACATCCATATCCCAATCTGCCACTTGTCATCTTTCACACTCAACACTCCTTCAGTATAATCATTCCATCTCATCTTCCTCTTTTCTTTGTCTGTTACCACTTTCCCTTTTGCTCCCTTCACTGATGCTTCCATTTGTTCTCTTATTTTCCCCACATTATTAACCTCCTTCTAAAAGTATTCTACAATTCTCCCTAAAGTTTGCCAACACTCTTACACCTAAACTCTCATTTGCCCTCTATTTCAGCTCCTGTACGTTTCTCTTGACCTCCTGCTGCTTCTTCTTGTGCATTTCCCAATCTCTCACACCCATTTCCTACAGGTAATGCCAATACATCTCTTTTTTCTCTTTCACCAACAACTTAACTTCCTCATCCCACCACTCATTAACCTTTTTTCACATGTCCATAACATGTCTGTATCCAAACTTCCATATGCCACATACTTCTGTCGCACATCGCTTATTCTAAACCTAAAAAATGTGTTACATTCTTGAATATAAAACATAAGTGTACCCTTTTCTTCTGCAAATCACATCTTACATCTTTCATCATCATCCTTGAAATGTACCGTATTCCATATTTCCAATTCACTTCTGTATTCTAGTCAAAATAATAACCTAAAATAATAATCTAAATCCTACACTTATTCTTTCCATATGTACAACATCCTACGACCCCATATATAATTCAACATACTACTCCTATTGTTTTCTTTAGTTTCCTTTTGGTAATGTTCTTTAATTGTCCTACATGATTATGTTGAGGAAAATCTATCTCAATCCTCCTACATTTCTCTTCAGCAATAGGATCAGCCAATTCATTTGCAATCAGTTCAACATGTGGATGTACCCAAGGGAATGTCACATTTCTTCCCTATGTCAAATCTATTTTCTTAGTACATCTTCATCTAAAACATGTTCTCTTCATTTTGTCAGGAGCACATTTAGAGTCACATGTTATCAAAATATGATCTTAAGAGTTCACATCTTTCTCATTTTTTAGGACCTCATTAACAGCAATTAGTTCTGCTTGTGTTGAGGACGTTCTATCACTCAGTCTACCGAAAGTATTATTTCAAGAACTATTTGTCCAAGTCAAAAATTCCATTCCACTCTCTTCATCTCAGACACTTCCATCAGCATAGAATAACATACATCATACCATTTTCAACTGCATAAATCTTTTCAAGCACAAAAGCCTCTGCCTGCATTCACTAACATTCACTCTCCTATCTGGTAATACAACTTATTCAATGTTTAGATCACTGACAGCACTTTCTTCATCACAATTAATATTTCTGGCTATTTCTTCTTCAAAAAATACCACATTCCCTCAAGAGGGATGCAACCATCTTGGTCCATTTCCCCTTGGATCTGCCCATGTCAAGCTCACTAATCAATCCTTCAAACACAGCATCATTAGACCTCTTTTCTCTTAGTAATTTACATTCTAATGTTACATTCCTTACTGACCATATTCTCTAATTCCTCGACCAAGGAAGGATTACCAATCCACTCCTCAAAACAAAGTCCATACATTCTCTTAAAATGAACTTGGGCTAAAATTCAAGTATTAATGGTCCACTGTTCCATGAGTAATGATAAAATCCAGACCCAGATAGGGCATGTATATATATTACTTAACAGTAGTACCTCTTCAAGACATCATAAAAAGAATTAAAGTTACAGATGTAATGTGCAAACGGTAAAAAAGTATCATCACTTTTTGCGTGAAACAGCATGACACCACAGACTAAAAATTTTGAGAAATGCCCATTGGTCTAGCCTCACATTGGTAATATATCAAATGCTAGCAAAATTTCCTGTTATTTATCATAATAAATGTTATATATTGATTTCAAATCTCGAAGGAAATAACAATAAAGCGAGGCTACCATAAGCATTAGGAAGACTGTCTCACATTTACACTTACCAACCCTACCAAACCTACATGTCAAAACGATCATTTTGAAATTCTTCGGACCCATCTGGGAAGATACATTTTTATAAAGTGTATATAGCATTTTAGTATAAAAAGTAGTCCTGATCCATGAATAAGATTTATGTACACGATATCATCTCGTGAGTTATTGTGTGGTGCTGTTTGGTATGCGGTATGCAATGAACTTTATCAAGTATTTGATGGGAAATCTGAAGGTTTGTACTACATTCATTTCACTTGATCATTTCTAATGTGTCATTAGACAGGCCACTGTTCCTACACAGAGTTTGTTTCTGATTTTAGTTTCAACATTATTCAATTTTGAAAAATCGTTTCTGCATCTACATTTACAAAGAAATACAAAGGAATTCAAACAGCAACAGACCACTGGGTCCTTTCAAGGCTGTTTAGAATTGGAAGTGACAAGATAGTGTGAGTAAATTGTGAAAGTGACTTGAAGCAAGGATTTCCATTTACATTTTTTAGTTCCTTAGTCTAGAGAAGAATTCTACTGGGTTGTCCATGTATCTTATGTTCTCTGGTATGTTTATGATATCCAAGTACCTCTACTCGTCATCCACATCCTGAAAATTACCAGAAAATACTCTTAGAAAACAGTGTGCTAGATCGTTTAGTGATGGCATAAGAGCCTCTGCATCATGTTTGAGGATGTTGTTCACTGAGAGAGAGGAGGAGAGTCTAAGATTTTCATTATCAAAGGGAAATCTTTTCTTTTAATTTCCATGCATGCCACCACCAAGAATTGATGGCAATGACTCATAAAATCCTCCACCAACACTTAATTTCCATACTCAGGTGATGGCACGAGACCATGGATGGCTACACTAAGATATATGTCCAGTGGTAAAAAAATTTTCTTTCATCACCTGGTACTATGGATGTTGTTATCTGTTTTCCCACATGGGAAAAGAATATATAAAACTGTTCCTGAAAAGGTTCTTACAATCTTGTAGTAATGATTTTGCTGCAGAATGGCATACACATTTCAAGATACTTCCACTTAGAGGCTATTTATAACAGAATTACGTTCTCTGAAGATATTACAAGCATCATCTGCAGCAAAGCCTATTAAATTGTCTCAGTGAATGTCATTCTCCTTTAGACAGGTCAGAATGTTTCAAACAGATTATTCCTGTTGAGTGCCTCATCTCTACACCATGGTCACACATATATATTAGATGTAAGAGGTAAGTTTCCCATCTTAGCAAGAACTGCACAACTTTTAGATCCATTTATATCAGTAGTTTCATCTATTATCAATGAAAACTTATTTTTCTCTTAACTTCTCAACAAGTGATGTTTTATGAAAGTCTCCCAGCTTCTTGATTTTTGTTGTTGCAGTTTTCGACATCTTCAGCAGTATTTGATGAACTATCTTGGAATCTGGAAATATGTCTTTAATAACGTAGACTAAGTCATCAACACAACTAAAAAGTAAATTATCAGCTACAAATGCAGTGAGTTTTATCTCTGCCTTGGTCACTTGATCTTGGATGAGCTCAGTATCATGGCTTAGATTGTGGGGATATGAGGTGTTTGCATGACCACCTGAGTATGATCTGGATATGACATGTTACAGCCCGCTACTTTAAGGACATGTGTAGCTTCAAATATGTTACCTATACCGCAAACACAACATCGCAATTCCTACAATAGAACTTTTGGAAGTCCTCGTCTACATTTTTCAGCCATCCACTGAAGTCACTGTCCACTAACCATGCATTGTACAGCTTCTTCTTTGATGACATTATGAGGAATCTCCATAACTTGCAGAAAAAACCCAGGAACAACTGGCAACTACACCCGTGGTGTAGCATTTAGCATTCCTGACCATGACGCATTCGAATCCTGGTTGCGGCAGTCGGTCCACAGTCAACCCAGCTGTTCATCCACCCCTAGGGGGTTGGTCGATAAAATGGGTACCTGGCTCAGGCTAGGGTATATATATATATATAT
>JAUTYZ010206200.1:0-10583 GCA_032273725.1 Panulirus interruptus
AGCAGAACTGAAGGGTGTGGTTGAATGCAATGTTGAGTTGTCAACATATGAGTGCATCTGATTATTTGTAGAGGAGAGGAAATTGTTGAAAAAAGGAGAAAAAGTGTAGGGGACAGGACAGCACCTTGAGGGACACCGCTGTTGGTGGAGAAAAGGGGGGAGGTTGATCCATCAACAACCACAGAAATAGATTGGCCAGAGAGGAAGCTAGATATAAAGGAGCAAAGTCAGGGAGGGAAGCCAAAAGAGGGGAGCTTAGAGATGAGACCCTGATGCCACACCCTGTCAAAAGCTTTGGATATATCAAGGGCAGCTATACATGGCTCCCCAAAATCTTTCAGGGATGGTGACCAGACTTTAGTAAGACAGGAAAGAATATCACCAGTGGATCTGCTCACATCCATACTCTGTCTGTCACGTGTAATGCACTGTAACCACAACCAGGCCCCACAGACCTGGACACTTCACATGCCCTGGTTCAGTCCATAAACAGTGCTCCGACCCCAATATACCACATGGTTCCAGTTCACTCTATCCCATGCATGACTTTCACCCTCCTGCATGTTCAGGCCCCGATCGCTCAAACTCATTTTCACTCCTTCCTTCCATCTCCAATTTGGTTGCCCTATTCTCCTTGTTGCCTCTACTTTTGACATGTAAACTCTCTTTGTCAGCCTTTCCTCACTCATTTTCTCTATGTGTCCAAATTATTTCAGCACATCCTCTTCAGCTCTCTCAACCACACTTTTTATCACCTCACCTCTCTTACCCTTTCATTACTTATTCAATCAAACCACACCCCACATTTTGTCCTCAAACTCTTTCATTTCAAACACATCCACCCTCCTCCGCATAACCCTATGTATGGCCCATGCCTTGCATCCATATGATATTGCTGGGACTACTATACCATCAAACATACCCATTTTTGCCCTCTCAGGTAAGTCTCTCATTCTGCACGTTCTTCAGCACTCCTAGAACCTTCGCCCCCTCCCCCATCCTGTGACTCACTTCCGCTTCCATGGTTCCATTCACTGCCATGTTCACTCCCAAGAATCTAAAACACTTCATTTCCTCCAGTTTTTCTCCATTTGAACTCATGCCCCAGCTAACTGTCCCTCAACTCATGTCGACTTGACCCTAGGTGGCCGGTACATGCATCATGGTCAGTAACGCTTACCGTTACACTGTTTTTCTTAGTAGTCTCATGCTTTAGTTATTATTTCACTAGAGGCACCCTCACATACACTTTCTGTTTGCTAAACTTTATTTAGCTAACCAATTATCACTGATTTCTCTTGTTAACTTATTGTATAGGTCATAGAAAAAAATCAGAATGTTTATATTTGCCTCTTATTAGAAGGACTTTAGTGAAGTCCACATTAGAGTCAAGGCAGGTAATGAGGTTGGGAAAGAATGAAAGGAGGTCTCTGTGTGAATACTACATGGTGGGAAATAAATAACATGAATCTGTGTGTGAAAGAGACCTGTGTCAACATTGTGCCTAATCAGTTGCTAGATTTGCAGATCAGGAATGCTGGGAAAGAAGCAAACTGTGTGTTGGCAAATATTTGAATTGCTTTCAGGTACAAAGTGCCCTAGTAAGTCTGGACCTCAATAAAGGAGACTCTTGGTGAATCTGGACCTTTGTGAACCTGAACCTTCTTACAAACATGTTAGAAATAATAAAAAAAACATGGAAGTGGTGTTGGTTGTGCAAGGATCGTAAAGTTGAGCATATCTAAACAATCAGTGTCTGATATCAATATGAATAAAGATAGATACAATGGTTTGCTTTGAAATTTATTAGTGCAGGTAGTAGTGTGTGAAAAAGACAGCCTAAGGATATGAAATTGGTTTTCTATGTATGTGTTACATGTATTGTTTATTCACAGGGGTAATATAAATGAATATTTTGGGGTTTATAGGCTTAGTATGCTTCATTTGTTTAACGCATTTTTTCTATTTATTTTGGATAGTCTGGACTTTTTGATAATCCGTACCTCCTCCCCAAATTATTCCAGACTAGTGAGGGTACTCTCTCTATTGATAGGGATATGTTTGGTAAGCCATTCACAACCTGTATCAAAATAAACTGGATGTTCCTTGCAAATCTGGTCAATATACCTAAGAAATACAAAGATGAGTTGAGAAGGTTCAGCAAAGAGCCACTAAGATGGTACCTCATTTAAGACAACTTACCTACAGTGAGAGGCTAAGGGTAACAAAGTTTTCCTCTATCGGGGAGAGGAGAGAGAGGTGGGGGACTTGATAAAAGCCTTTAACATTCTAAATCATTTAGATGACCTTAACTGTCAGCACTTCAAGAGCACTAGAGTAACCAGAAGTTGTGACAAACACCTAGGCAAAAAGATATTCAGATGAGATTAAAAGAAGTATTGGCTTAGTGCAGGGTGGAATAATTTAACTAAGGAGGTCATGAATGCCAGTAATTTACAGAAGTTTAAAATATTCCTTGATGGCATAGAAAATTCTGAAGGTGGGGCCCCATGAGAGTACTGTAGAACTCTCTCCCCATATTGCAATAATGGGCAAATCCAAATAAGTAAATACCTTTCAGGAAGTACTTTTTAATGTCAACCTGGAAAAGTCCTGCTTAATTCTCAGCTAGAAATTTACATGGCTAGGAAAAGATTGGAATGGTTAGACTGTCACTCCGTCTGCTTGGGGACAAAATTTGGGATAGCACAATTGCTGCACTTGCCTTATGGTCCCAAACCTTGGTTTCCTGATGTCAACTAAAGCAGCTTCTGGTGAAAGTTTGATTTTGCAACCCTGTACTTGACATGGTGAGGCTGCAGGCCAAAAAAAGTTACCCTCTGGGTAACTTTATTTTTTTCTGCTACCAATTACTACCTACCACACCATTATGATAGTATACTTCTCTTGTTACATTTTTCTCATACCAGGTATATACACAATGTCACAATACTCATAAACTGAATAGACATGATAGAAATAATGCATAGGGTAAAAAAAAAAAGGGTATCTTGGCAAACTTTTTATGATTTCTGAAGTTTCTGGAATTCAGATGTCCAAATTTTTGATGTTGAACCTAAAGTACACATAGGAAAACTGTACTTCTGAATTCTTGTCTTTTCTAATTTCTCTAATTTTAATCCTCATTCTCTTTCATCCTTTTTTAACTGTGTTATGTAGCTGTGCATCAAATCTGTTTTTTCTGTTGACAAAATGAAAACCATTTTTATTTTTTGCAGGACATAGTCTTCAACAGAATGAAAACATAAGTTTGCGATGTTTCCGAAACTTACAGGCATTAGAATTAATGCACATTCCTGTGACAAGTCTCAAAGCTCTGCAAACACTACGACCAACATTACGATCAATAATAATAGTCAAAGGATTAACTCGATTGGCAGATCTCTTCATTCGTTGTGGTGCTGACAAGGTAAATTCTTCTTTTAACTATTTACATTACATCTGCTGTATGGCCTTTCATTTTCATTCCCTGAGGCTATAGTGATTATTTTTTCCAGCACAGATGCAAAATTGGTGGTACATAATTCATGCACAGGTAAAAATTAATCCTAGATTACCATCTAGTATTGTTGATAGTTATGGTTATCACTCCAAGAGGTAAATTTATGTGTGTCATGGTCCTCTGAAATTATTTTCATCATTGCAATTGATCCTACAATCCATAATTGTTGCTAAAGTCCCTGAAACCTCATAAGACAAAGGTACCAAGTTCTTTAAGGAAGATGTCTATTTATTATCTTTAACTCCATTTCCTTATTCATGGAATGGTTCATGTGCATATAACCTATCATTTCACATGCACAAATCCTCAGCTTATGTTCATTGCATGAAAGTGAACAAAGATATCCATACTAATATCATTGTTTCTTGATTATTCATTTTTACTCGATGCTGATTTGTCAGGTATGAGTGAGATGTTAACATACATTTCCTCCAACACATAAAACTAAACTTCATTATGTATGATCAGAGTTTATTCCACTTGAATCTTATCTAAAGCAGTTTTGTTCATCTCTCTCTTGGTCTTCCTTTTCTTGCACCTTCAGCTGTACCTCCGCCAATCATCTTCACCAGTCTGTTGTCTCGGCACTTGTAAATATTTATATTACATCTGCCATATGACCCTTCATTTTCATTACCTTAGGCTATAGAGATTTTATATGAGTAATCAATAAAATCAAACACTTTTATGCATAACAACACAAAAATGATGGACATCACAAAAACTTGAATTTTTCCACAAAAAAATTCAATAAGATCTCATATTCTTTTTCATTATCATTTATAACTATTTGTTTAAAGTATTGGCAGCATCAGCCAAACTTTTACTAGCAGAAATGGCTGATACCATCAATACCAGTCCATTGATACATCATTGATTTATAGCACCAATGCAAAAATCATGAATATTATTTCAAACAGTAGACAACTCACAGTGGTAAGTTTGTTCAGGAAGTGAGCAATCTCACAGGAATCAGGCTAGTGCTGGAATCTCTCTCATGCTAATTCACATTTACATTTAGTCTTTGTGTTATGTGTGTCACAGCAGTGAGAAGATATGAGGAACCATGAACACCCTGATGCCTGGAGCCTGGAAGTAATTTCTGCCTGAGTCCCTGGTGTGAACTGCACTTAGTCCATCTTTTTCTCTACCATATTACCTCTTTCACTCATCAGCCAGTCACATAACTTTCAAATGTTCCATCTGAGCCAATTACCTACCTACCCTCAACCTACTATGCATTTTTGGTAGGGATCAGTGAAATTGCTAACTAGGTTGTTTTAACTGCTCCAGTGCATTTCTGGAAACTTTGATATATACGTGACTTGCTGTGTCATATTTTTACTGTCATACTTTTATGTGGTAGCTTTTTCACAAGCAGGGAAATTTACACTCTTTTGGTGTGAAAATTTTTATTGACAAGACTGTACTCCCAATGACATAGCCTCACCAAAGGTGACTTTTCACTCGTGGTGTAACCTCAAGCAAGCAGGGTCTGGTAACACCTAGCACTCATGTATTTGGCGTATACATGTTTAAGAGAGGAATTACGTCATGATGTTTCACCCCCTCTTTAAAGAAATCATTTTAATTTTTCTGAGTTGATTTGTGAGTGTGTTCATGTTCTTGTGTGAATATTGTTTCAGTGAAAATGATTTTGCTTTGTGAGTGAGTTCATGTACTTGTGTGAATATTATTTCAGTAAAGATAATTTTCATAAGTGATTTTTGTTTGCCAGGCTGGTGAATTTGCATGGGAGCAGCTGCAGGAAGCACTGTTGGCTCACAACACATTACACAGTTTAGACCACAGCCTTAGTCTTCTCCCCACCCTTAAGGTTAGTAAGAAGTATTGTTGCAACTTGATTGATATTTTTCTGGATTATGGTACCTGCTTAGGATTTTGGTAGTTGTCCTTTTTTTTGTGTGACCAAAGTGTCATGGGCACAGTATGCCTCATTTAAGGCCATCTTGGATGAAGGAAAAAGGAAAAAATAAAAGGAAAAGAAATTAGATATTAATCAGGGGTCTGCAGGTCTTTGTAGATCTAACTCTTAAAGGAAGAAAGTTCATATACAGAGGGAAAGACAAAAAAAGGAAGATAATCCACAGCTTAACTGTTCAGGGGAGGAAGGTATCATAACAGCCTATCAAAAGTGGCCAGTCTCCTCTCAGAAACTTTGGGAAGCAGCAGCCAACCATGTGCCACTGGTCCAAACCTTGGGAATGTGCCACATGCAGACAGCTCACAAGAACAATGACCAAAATGATAATTATAGAATAGAGAGAGAGCAGCCCCTTTGCAATGTAGAGAGAGGAAAGGTTGAGGAGAGGTGATGGAAGGCTTTTGATTCTATTTGATACAGAGGTGGAGGCTGTGTGATTTCCAGAACAGGGTTATACCCAACATGGTAATGGTGTTATTGGGTTGAATTATGGTGTTTTGAAATTGAAGAGGGAAGCAGATGATTCTAGAAAGATTGAAATTGAAGAGAGAGACAGATGATTCTTAGAAAGAGATATAGAGAGAAATTGTATTTTACTTCTAATGAATTATATAAGATTACTGCTTTCCCACTACGAAAAGCTTTACAGGTCAGAATTGATAGAGGAAATATGATCAGCATGAGAAAGAGAATGAGTATTAAAGGGAGGAGGGAAGGAAAAGTGAGTTGAAATATGAAAAGTGGAATCATCAGCATAAGGGTGAACAGGATTAGAAGGAGAAGAGAGATGATTTATTGAGTGTAGAAAGAGAGTAGGTGATAGGACAGAACCCTGAGGAGCACCACTATTGATAGGATGGGAAAGGAAAGTTGCTCCATCGTCGACTACTGTTTTGGAATGGCCGAAGGGGAAACTATGCTTTAGTGAACAGAGAGAAGCCGTGAAACCAAAGGAAGGGAGTTTGGAAAGCAAAGACTTGTGCTACACTGTGTCAGTTGCTTAGGAAATGTCGAGGTCTATGATAAAAGTTTCAACAAAATTCCTGAGAGAGGACTTGAGGTAAGTCATATAGGAGAGAAATCGTTTTGGAGAGGCTGATAAATATAAATGAACTGAGAGAGGCAGTTGGTTGAAAATTTTATCACTCATTGGTGGAGGAGATTCTGAAAGTTTGCAAAGGATTTAGAAAAAGAGCAAATGACATGTAGTGGAAGTGAGGGAACTTGACAAAGAGGCTTGTGTGTAAAGATACCAACAAAGAATATTGGCATAAGGTGAGAGTAAACAAAATTAGGGGAGTTGGTGTAGAATGGATGGTATCTAGGGAAGCATTGTGAAATGTGTTATGCGGATGGTAGGATACAGGTATTTGAGAAAGGTTTGTGACTTGTGGGATGAGGAGGTTAAGTTGCTAGTGAAAGAGAGAAGAAAGTTGCATAGCCACAACCTGCAGGGAAGGAGTGTGAGTGATTAGGTGATGTACAAGAGAAAATGGTTGGAGGACAAAAGTAAGATGCAGGGCTGCAAAAGAGGGCAAATAAGAGATGGGGTGAGAGAGTATGGTAAACTTCAGGGAGAGCAATGATAACAATAATATTTAAAAATATTTGTGACCAGAATGAATGTCATTTAAGTCCTGATGATCATTTTCAAATTTTCAAATATTTCAGTTACCAAGATTGTATACCTGGAAATGGCAGTGTGTGTATGATTAAGGTTTGGTGGAAGAGTCAGTAAGAATAGCTTGCCTAATGAATGTCTAGTTGCTAACCTGGGAAAACAGCAAATCTTCCAAACATTTTTTTGTTTCAGCTCTCTGTGTATACTGGTTGTGTTTTGTGGAATTTCCACGAATATATCCACACTTTGTCCTCTCGCTTTATCCTGTTTTCCTCTGTATCTCTCCCACTCACTTCACTCCTTTCTTCACCCATTCTTCCCTTGTCTGTATCAGTTTTGAAGAAAATACTTTCTCAACCACTCTTATCTTAATGGTGTCTTTATTGTGTGCACTTTTTTAACATTACATTTGTTCAATAGATATTCCTTAGCTTTTCTTTGTATAAGTGTTTTGGCTGTTAGATATCCATATTTCACAAGTAGATAGCACTATGAGTTGCCTATTTCCTAGCAGATCTAATTACATCAAGTGATTGAAATTATTTCGTAGTCTTTGTTCCTCTTAAACATCCAATATGTTTTCTGACTCAGGTTCTGTGATGATAGCTGGGTCTGAATTATTGAAATTTATTTACTTATTTTGAACAGATCCTAGACTTAAGCCATTGTGAACTGAAGGATGCTTCAGCACTTGAGTATCTACCGACTGTGTCATTATTAGACATTAGCCACAACCAGCTGCGGCTTCTACCACGCCTTTCTCCTACTGCTACCTACTCTCTTACAGTCCTTATAGCCAACAACAATCTTTTGTCTCACTTATATGGTAAGTATAAGGAATATTTCAACTCTCTCAGTTTTTACTGATGCAGAATCTGTTTCATATGCTATGATGGTGAGGTTGCAGTTGATTAGATTCATAAGTAGTACTTTCAGCACACATGAAGATGAAGTTTTAACACCTTGAGCAAGCATATAAATTTCCTGAAACTTGTGAAAAAAGGGTTTGAATCAGGTATAGGAATAAACCATTTCTTTCCTATGAAATGAAAATTTATATAAAAATAAGAAATTGTGGAGAAATAAGTGAAATATGCCACATCTTACCCCTGGAGAAATAAAAAATGGCTGGTACAAATTTTCTTAAAGTAATGACTACTACACATCCTAGGAAATTAACGTCCCAAATCACTACTGCCGCTAACCTTTTTTCTGCAATATCAGTATCTTTATGTATCTTCAAAGAAACTATTACCTGAATAACTAGTGTCCTCATCACTATGAAGCAGATTCTGCTCCATTTCACTTGCAGTTACATTAATAGTTATATGTGATATCTTCTTGTTGCCATTGCTGAAGGGTAGCTGAAGAATTCTTAATTATAGTGTAAGGAGGCTGTAGTCATCTCATATCACCACAGAAGATCAGCTAAAATTTGATTTATTTTACAAAAATGCTGTTCATTGAACTACGTAAGGTCCTCTCTAAGTAGCATCACAGATCAATGAAAGGTCTGGTTAAATGGTTAATAGACTGTATTCGTGTGATGTACATTCAGCAAGGATAGAGTAAGGTAGCACCAAGAATATACAAAGATTGGTTTCATTTACTTACATCCTCTCTCTGACTGTCATGTAATGCACCAAAACCAATGGCAAAGAGAGAATGTTGTAAGTCATTGCATTTTTAGGAAGTGGATGTGGAGTTGGTTCAGAGAGGTTAAGAACAGGAGATAGATGATTTTGATGAGATTGGTTTATGAAAGATACATTATTATGTATGGGATTGGTTTATGAAAGACACAAGATATTGAGATAAAATGGACATATTAAGTGTTTCTAACTGAGGTGAGTGGGATAAGGCATGAAGTAAGGCCAAAGTATAGTCATAATTGCCCAAAATTTAAGTTACAACTGAAGTGCCAGAATTTGAATAATAACACTGATCAGTCTATTTATACATTGTGTAATATGCGGTTAACTCAGTGTTCATCCTCAATATGCAAAAATGATGGAATTGAAACCATACATAAGCATTACTAGATACATCTACTGTATGAAACTCAATATCTGAGGCTCAGAAAAGATAAGAGCCATGCCCCTTTCTCCTAACAAATATGTTGATAATTTTGTCTTTGAGTTGGGCAGATCTGATTTTGGGATGAGTTTAAAATTGCAGATAGTCAAAATGAAATTAGTTTTCCTATTTAGCCAAAATCTGAGGAACCAGTTTGCCCAAATGACTTGGTCTGCCTGGATCTTAGGGGAGAGGTACTCCCTCTGCCCCCAAGGTCATACACTTATGGACCACAGTTAAGGTGGAAATAAATTGAGTACAGTACCTATGCTTGGACGAGGTCCATAATGGAGGAATGTGTGGAAATGTGCCATGATCATCATGTGTAGCACAGGTCCTGCATGAGTTATGTTCTAGTATAGTGTGAGATGGCTTACAGGATGTAGGTGTAGGTCTTCTTTTATCCCTGTTTGCAGTTTCCTCCCTTAGTGATATAGCTTCAGGGAGAGACGATTAATCCTTAGAGGATTTTATGTTGAAAGAATACAAGAGGGGAGTATTTCCAGCTCCTAGCTCTAGCCCTTCTTAGTCACCCTGTATGACACACATGGGATATGTTTGTAGCATTTTTTCTCCCCAATTCCCTGTGATAAAGCATATGTATTTGCTATGAATACTAGTTATAATTGTTATCAACAAACAGTTTTTCAATAGCAGTCAAATTCACATAATCAGAAGCTCTTATTTACACCATTTGTTTTGGAATGTAATTGATTAGATTAATGGGGTCTTTTGTGTTAGACTGAGTTTTGTGTGACTAGCAGAGTTGAAACTTAAGACTTAAGTTGAAAGGAGTGCAGTAATTTCACATAAATGACAGTCTAGAAGTTGCTGGGGAAGGTGAGTTGGAGTGAAGTTGATTTCTTGATGTAAACTTCTTGTGCTTGTGAACTTTTCATACAACAGCATGGTATTACATTGTAATGATATTGATGGTATACAGTAGATATCTCTTTAGATTATTAAAAATTATTATGATTATTTTTAGGTATACATGAAATGAGTAACATTGAAGAACTAGATTTGCGTGATAATGTATTAAGCCTGAAGGATGTCTTGTCTCCCATTGGTGCCTTACCTCACATAAGGATTTTGAAGATCACAGGAAACCCTGTTGCCTGTGATATCAACTACAGAAGTCAGACTATTAAACAGTTAAATCCTGCAACTACTAATCATAAGGTAATTTATTTATTTTGTAATTGTAGCTTAAATGGGTTTGTTTACTGTTGATACAAAAACAGGCAAAGAACTAGCATATGTTGCATCTGTCATTTGCGTTTGGTATGTGATACATGATTTAGGTAATACAGTGCCTGGATGCTTTATATTTATAAAAAGATGAGTGTATGACATGTGTGTTAGGTATACTTATATGTATGTAAATGTTCATATGGCTCTTGACCAGTTCCTGTCCA
>JAUTYZ010206310.1:0-10345 GCA_032273725.1 Panulirus interruptus
CCGATCTACTCTGGCAACAGGTTAGGGATGATGTCTGCTCCCTAGTCCTTGTCACACACCGTCTTGAAGCTTATTGCCTGCTAGGTAATACTCATATTGAGGCCTTCTTTTGCTTTGTCCCATTGTCATATACTTTACATTTGCTAGGGTTGAATTTCATAAACCATGTTTCAGACCAACTATAGAGACTTGTTAGGTCCCCTTGTAAGCTGATACAATACTCCTTGCTTTTCATTTCCCTCATGACCTTGCATCATCTGCAAACATATTCAGTTAGGCTTCTTTGCCTTCAGGCAAGTTTTTAATATAGATCAAGAAGAGTAATGGTCCCAGAACCAAACCATGTGGCACTCTACTGGTCCCCTGAACCCGTTTGGAAAAACCTCCTCTGACATGCCTCCTTTGTTCCCACCCACTGAGATGATCTTCCATCCAATGAAGGAGCTTCCCCCACTTTTTCTGCTTAGTGTTCCTGCTTCATAATCAGCCTGCGGTGTGGTACAGTGTCAAATGCCTTCAGGCAGTCCAGATACAGACAATCCACCCAGTCTTCCCTTTTGTCCAAGACTGAGCTAATAAGACTCTTAAGAGTTTAGATATACATGACCTCCTTTCCCTAAGACCATGCTCTCTCACTTAGGAAATTTCTTCTCTGCAGAAAGTCATTCACTTGCTTTCTGATAATCTTTTCCAGGGCCTTACACATCACACATGTAAGTGAGACCGGTTTGTAGTTCATTGCCTACACCTGGTCTCCTTTCTTATATGTAAGCAAGACATTTGCCCTTTTCCATTCCCTTCACGCTATTCCTCTCCCCAGTGACATTTTGAACATTAAATCAAGTTTTTGTGTGTGTGTGTCAAACGTTTGCAGGACAGTTGAGGAGTAAGAGTTCATTGTCTTCAGTATGGAAGTTGCATCTTGGGCATGAGGGTTCTTGTGATGTGTTGAATCATTGTTTGTATTGTTGGAGAGATAGGTAATGTCCAGAATGCAGATGTGAAAGTGTAATTCAGATGGGTATATATATGTATATCTGGTGGAGTGGAGTCTAAAACTGGATTTGGAGGCGAGTTGTTTAGTGCCTGTCAAATCAATACGGTGTGTATGTTTTGTCACTCATTTTTATGGGGAGGAGGGGTCTGTGAATATAGATTGCTGAAGTGTGAGGCAGGGTTAATTGTTTTTGTTTCTTCTTGGAGGATGTTGGTTGGTTATCAGGTTGTTTGGGTGAGTAGGTTTACAAAGATCTAAGTTCAGAGCATACTGAAGTAAGTGAGATTGTATCAGAGGTATTTTGTTTGGGTTGTTCTAGTGTTGAATATTTGGGTTGCTAGGCATTTTGTTTGTGTATTTTCAGATTTTTTTGATTGTTGGAATGCTAAGCATTCATTAATACTGAAGAGCTTGCACAGTTGAACTGAGATTTTTACAATCAAAGGAATAGGTATTAAGGTAAATATCACAAAGTTTAATTATTCTGTACGTAGTGCAGGTAGTTTAAAAGTAATTGGCACTTTCTAAGTGAGGGATATTTGAGTCCAACCAAGGTTTTATGTATTTCCTATGATTCTTAACCATGATTATTACTCCTCTTCTGACACTGCTACTGCAAGCTGAAGATTGTTTATACGAAGATGAAGTACATAGAGGAGGATGTCAAGGATGCTGTAAAGGCCATCTTGTAGGGTACGATTATCCAAGAAGCATCATCCAAATTTAGGATTCTAAAGATCACATTCCAACATAACTGTACAATACAGAGATGTCTAAGGAACCCAGAGTTGTAGGTAGGAAGATGGATCCTACATCATGAGGTAAGAGGAGGCCCTTGCATAGAATGCAGCTGTGTTGGGAGACTTTGGGTTAGGTTTTTTGTTGATGACATTTGGCACTTCTTACAAGATTGCCTGAACTGGCATAAAAGGTCTGTTCCTGTATTCTGTGACAGTCTCTTGACACAGCAGTTGTGTCGAAATGTATCCAGGAAATGAGGTGATGGCTGAGCTTTTCAAGCATCTGAATGTCCCCATTGATGGCATTCCTCCAAGCAACATTATAAATTATGATGAAACAGACATCACTGATAACTGGAACGGGAAACTAATGCTCCTCAGGAAAGGTGCAAGGCATGCAGAGTGCATCAAGAACACTGCAAAGTCCTCTTCCTCTCTTATGTCTGTCTTTACATGTAAAGGCAATAACTTAGATTCTCATGTTGTGTACAAAGGTGATCGTATGCAGAATATCTCGATGTTTGGTGAACCATTCACTGCCCTTTACAATCAGACCTAATCAGGGCACTGTATTTCTTCCACCTGTGCTTTAAGATGGTTGGCTCTTACCTTTCTAAGGAGAAGAAAGCCCAAAGTCTCACCTGAAAGCATGAACATGTGGATACACTTGAGGTTTTTAAGCACACTGGGCGCTCAGAATGCAGGATCAGGCGGATGCTTCCTGCAACGCCTCATCAGTGCCTTCCCTCATTCAGGAGATTGAGACCCTGTGGACCAGAAACATGGACCTAGAATACTGTAGGAACCTTGCCAGTTCTATTCCCAGACATCTGCAGATGGTAATCAAGGCCAAAGGAGAGATGATAAAGTACTAAAATGTAAGTGTAATATCGCCTCTGAAAATGTATGGGGAGGCAGACAAGGTTTTCTGTGAACAATGTACTTGGTACTACAGTAACATCCATACTATCTTGGAAACCTCACATTATGGAAACAGTTAAGTCTGCTTCTAAAAAATTGGGAGTCCTGTCACACAAAGTTCAAAGGTGATGAATGACCATATGGAAGACTTCATATAAAATAATGTAACAGAAAATAAATAAGAGTACTCATTACAATTTATATCAGGTTGATGTGAGCCCTCAAAATAACTAAAAAAATTATTCTAAGTTAACACAAGAGATAATTTTGAGAATTGTTACTTATCACAGACATGCTTTAAAAGAAAACCGTCCTAAAAGTTTTCTTCTTTCTTATGAGCAAGTCACTGTACAGAGAGGGGAGAGGCTGGGGCCCACACCAAAGCTCGCTGAGGTCCACCAATTGTATAGCCCTGCCCTATTATTTTGAATGTGATCAACCTTCCTTACAGCACATATTGTCCTAAAACATTTCATTCCCAGAACATTCACTCCATCGCTTGCATTTTTGCATAAGCCCACACCTCATATCCTTACACCACCGACGGGACCACAATACCATTGAACATACCCATCTTTGCCCTTAAAGACAGTGACCTTTCTTTCTACACATTTCTCAGTTCACACAAGATCTTTGTACACTCACCTAACTTCTTGTTCATCTCAGCCCCCAAGGTTCCAGTCACTACCATATCCACTCCCAGGTATCTAAAACTAAAATACTCCACTTACTCCAAGTTCTCTTCATTCAAACTCACACTCCTAATAACCTGTCTATTTACACTGCTTATCCAAATAACTTTGTTTTTCTTCACATTAACACTCAACTTTCTCCTTTCACACACACTCCCAAACTAAGACACCAGCTTCTGCAGTTTCTCTCTCAAATTTGCTACAGCACCATATAATTACCATAAAACAACTGAGTCTCCTCCCAGGCCCCCCACCCCCCGCAGACTACATACCTGCTCCTCTCTCCAAGACCCTTGCATTTACCTCCCTCACAACTCCATTCATAAACAGATTAAACAGCAATGTTGATATCACAAACCCCTGCCACAGACCCATCTTCACCAACAACCACTCACTCTCCTCTCTACTTACTTCCACAAATGCCTTATTCTCTCGATAAAAACTCCTTACTGCTTCAAACATCTTTCCTCCCACACCATATATTCGTAGCACTTTCCACAGAGCATCTCTATCAACCATATCATATATTTACATACATGTACGTTCTTTTTCTTTCATGCTTGTTCGACATTTCCTGCATAAGCGAGGTACCGCCATGAACACGCAAAGTAAAAGCTACATTTGCTTACATCCACTCTCTAGCTGTCATGTGTAATGCACTGAAACCACTTCCACCTATCCACAACCAGGCCCCACAGACCTATACGTGGTTTCTCCTGGCTCCTTCATATGCCCTGATTTAGTCCACTCACAGCACATCGCCCCCCTGTACACCACATCGCTCCAATTCACTCTATGCCGTGCATGCTTTCACCCTCCCGTGCATTCAGGCCCCAAGCACTCCAAAATTTTTTTCACTCTATCCATCCATCCATCTTTTTCACTCCATCCTTCCATCTCCAATTTGGTCTCCCCCTTCTCCTTGTCCACTCCATTTTTGACACATATATCCTCTTTGTCAACTTCTTCATTCTCTTCATATGTCCAAACTTTCATTACACCCTCTTCAGCTCTCATAACCATACTTTTTTTATTACCTCTCAACTTTCATAACCTATCAATTCTTATTCAGTCAGTTCTCCTCATATCACATACTGTTCTCAAACATTTCATTTCCAGCACAGCAGCTACCTCCATACATTCTCATATATAGCCCATGCCTTGCATCCATACAACTTTGTTGGGACTACTATGCCTTCAGACATACCCATTTTTGCCCTCTTAGGTAATGACTACTACACATACCTCAGTGCTCCCAGAACCTTCCCTCCACTCACCAACCCCATGACTTACGTCCATTTCCTTGTTTCCATTTGCTGCCACTCCCACATATCTAAAGCACTCCACTTCCTCCAAGTTTTCTCTTTTCACACTTTCACCCCAATTAACCTGTCTCTCTGCACAGCTGAACTTAAAATCCTTGCTTTTAATCACATTTACCCTCAACATCCTCCTTTTACACACTCACCCAAATACATAGGAACTGATGAAGCTGAATCACCAAGTAGGAATCTATGATGAATGGAATATTATCTCATTAGGAGGGAACATAGAATGCATGATAAAGAAGCCTTTTCCAAATAGGTTCAGGTGACCAGCAGAGTGCCACAGGACTTGATTCTGGGACCATTACTCTTCTTGATCTGTATTAATGATTTGCTTGAAGGTGTGGAATAGTACCTGCATATATTTGCAGATGATGGAAAAATCATGAGGGAAGTGAAAAGCAAGGAGGATTGCATCAGTATACAAGGGGACCTAAACAGACTCCAGAGTTGGTCTGAAATGTGTTTGATGAAGTTCAACCCAAGCAAATTTAAAGTAATGAGGATGGGACAAAGCAAATAGCCTCAATATGATGGTTACCTAGCAGGAAATAAACTTCAGGATTAAGTGTGTGAGAAGGATTTGAGAGTTGACTTTGTACCAAACCTGTCATTAGATTCCCATATTAGGAGAGTAGTTAAGGAGGCAAACAGTCTTCTGGCAAATAATAGAATAGCTTTCAAATACAGGTTGAGCATCCCTAATCCGAAATGCTTCAAAATCCAAAACTTTTTGAGCGGCAACATAACGTTACAAGTGGAAAATTCCACACCTAAGCACATTATTTTTTCATTGTATTAATGATATTTCATATTTTTTTACTGTTAAGTACTTATGTGTGAATAAGTGTAAGAAAATGATTGCTTATCAATAGCATATAAATTCAGATTCAGGAATGAAGGTGATGCCAAACAACCACAGATTGCCCACATGGGTGGCTGAGGTTGTGACACCTTAGCTTTCAGATGGTTCAATGTTACACAAACTTTGTTTCATGTGCAAAATTATTAAAAATATTGTATAAATTTCCTTCAGGCTATGTGTATAAGGTGTATATGAAACATAAATGGATTTTGTGTTTAGACTTGGGTCCCATCCCTAAGAAATCTCATTATGTATATGCAAATACTCCAAAATCTGAAAAAATCCAAAATCTGAAACAATTCTGGTCCCAGGCATTTCGAATAAGGGATACTCAACCTGTAGTATCAGCAGTAATGAAACAGCAGATGTTAAGGCTAAAGCAGCTATATCTACCAAATTAAAAATGAGTTATTCCTCACCATGATTTTATGGACAGAATAAATAATTATGTTTGATGTAAATGGCAAGTTAAATGGGGCCTGGAAGCCCAAAAGAATAACAAAATATGGAGGGTGAAGAGAGGTGCTGAAGTATGGGATTCCTCTTTCAAAAGGAATTGCCAATCTGAAACCAAGGACACTTAATGGAGAGGACACCTGACTCAGTATGTGACACTTACAACTGCAATATCACCATGGAACACTTACAAACAAAATGTCAAAAATATGGGGGTCTCAAGAGTCAACTATGAATTATGAAGTAACAAGGAAAGAAATAAGTATTGGGAAAATATCTGGCAATATTGTTAACATTTCCTAAAGGAAGCCAAAATATATAATTCTATATAAACAGTTTTGAGTTTTTAGATATCTTTCTCATGCTAAACAATTCTAAATAACCACTACGTTCTAGCACTTTAAAAATTCCACCAAATCAATCAACAACAACAATTATAAGAAATATGACAATTTTCTGATCAATCAAGTACACCCTAACCTACATCTGGTCTACACAACTACGCCCTTCCCTAAATCTGGTCTACACAACTACGCCCTTCCTTAATACCTTGCTACTTGACCTATGAATTTCTCTGCTACAATATTCTCATGCTGGTATTTCAAATCTTTTCATAATCATTCATATGCCATCCAGGCAAAAAATAAGGTGTGTGGGAGTATAAAGGACAGCAGCTAGCTAATCAAGCACAATAGACATTAAAATAATTTACAGAGAAAGAGAGAAAGAATATGGAAACAATGCACCTGAAACATAAAAGTCAATGGTAAACTGAAAGAATATACACTAAAATACAGGCACAGTTGGCTTGGTATACAAAAGATACATAGGTGACATCTTTATAATCTATTCATATCTTCCACAAACAATCACTCTTATGAGAGAAAATGTAAACAAATAAATTTTCATTTAGTGTTGAGAAGGGCTAGATCCAGAGAGTAAAAGTGCCAAAAGTGGCTGGACACGTTTGCATCCAGTGTCTGCAAACAAGGGATGCGATATAGGAACAAAATTCATTTGATCTAGTATCTGTTGAGTTATCCTTCGTAGCTCATCTCCCTTTACGATTATATTCATTTTTTGCAACTTCTGGAGCTCTTCCTTGATGCATGATTCAACCTGAGGAGCTTCTAAAGGCAAAAAAGGCACAAACACATATTGTTTTGTAACTGTGCTCAATATTTTGGCTTCATCAAGACCTGTAGCCATTTCAGCAAAATCTTCTGTACTAAGATCTGCTCTAGATTTTCCATTTTGGCGCAGCTCAATAAAACGGCTATTTATTTCCTGACTGCCTTGAGTACCACTTAAAACTATAACAATTTTACCTTTATTGTAACCTTCAGCTCTATAATCATGAAAATTCAACATAAACTTCTTTAAAATTTTGACAGGAAAATTGCTTCCTTCGTCCCAGCCATCTATGATAATTAGATTGAGATAACAAGAATCAAGTCTGTTAAAAAGGGAAGCTATTTCTTTATGGAGATAATCACCATCTTGCGGAAGAAGGGAAGGTATCACAAAATGCACCTGAGAAATGTTTGACATTACATCTTTCAGAATCTGTGTTGTCTGCGTTTTCCCACTTCCTGTCCAACCAGCCATCCATAATATTAGAGGCATTTCATATCTACTTGGCAAAATTCCCTTTAAAGAATCTGTGATAATATCTATGGCAATTTCTTGCCCTGTAATATAAAGAGACAGCTGTTCCCTCAAGTCACTGACAGGCAATTTCATATTCCTCCTTTGCTCACATGCCATTTCTTGGTAAAAGTTGAAGGCTGATATTCCCATAACTAAAAAAAATACTAATAATAGGGAAAATATCAACCAAAACATAATCTTGCAAACTATCTTGAATACTCTCCACAAAACACATTGATTTCCTTCTTTAATTTCATCACAGCTTCCATCGGCAATTCGAACTTTCTTTCTTGAGGGATTACTTGGATCCAATATGCCCTCATCCATAAATTCAGTAAAATCCCTCTTGATGTGATGATCAGTTTTTTCATGTACTGATTCTGATGTTACATACCTTTTCTTTACAATGTTGCTTTCTGTTCTTTCATGAAATTCCTTTTTATACACAGGAAGACTAATTTTACGTCTGGAGCTGAACTCTGAAAAACTTCTGTTATGAGGAGCTGAATCATCATCTTCATTCACAGATGCAAGTTTAAAGGGATCAGGGACTACTAAAGTAATGGTCCTCCTCCTGTGATAGACATGGTAATCATCTGTGCTCGCTCTTGCAGAATGATCAAGCTTACGAGAGAAGATTTCTGTGAGGCTGCGTCCAGGAGCTTTTAGTTTCTTTCTAGTTGAATATGGAGATGATGATAATGTTGATTCCTCTGGTTGGGCTGATAGGGACCTCCGTAACGGTTTATGTCTTGAAGGACTCTCTGAGAATACCAATTCATGTCTTTCCATACTGACCCTGTTAAAAAAAGTTTTTCAGATAACTTTAAAAACATTACACTTTTAAACAAGTTTGCAGATAAAACAAGCCCAATTATATATCTACACAAATTAATTCAACGGATAACAGTGAAATAAAATGTGTTTTGGCAATTGATGGCACTCATTACCTTATCTAAACAAATTATTGTTTTCATGCCACCTGGCCTGACAATCATATCAAGAGTACATGTTACACATTTCTGATTCCTTAAATTCACTTGGAACTATATACACAAAATAATCATAACTCATGGATTGGTTTATTATAAAACCAAGCAATTTGTAAGAAAAATCAAAATGCAGTATACCCTCATAAATAATCTTCAAACATCAAAATTTCATTATTGACAAATGTCATTAGACTGGATTATGTAAGACTTGGTGCTTACAATATGAGGAGAGAAATAAATTAATGACAGATACTGCTGTAACACATATAAGTATAGTAATCCTTCCCATGTGAAGCAGTGTACTTCGCTCTCTATCTATTTACAGTACTTATTATCAGTACTGCATTCCCAATACAATGGTGTGGATTGGTTAGATACAGCCTCCAAACATCACTTACACATACCCTTATCCCATGTCTTGTGTGTTAAGTGAAAAGCAGATGTGCTTTTAATTTTTCAGTTTACAAACTTACTGATTCAAGTGAGATCAATGTCTCCTATACATCTCCATTATATATGGTCCAAAATCTTTTCTTTTTACATTCGAGGCTTCAGTCATGGAAAAAGTCCACATCAAGACCAGGCCTTAATTGAAAGATAGAGAGGTTAATGAAAGGGAAAAACAAGAGACAAGGGAAAGCATTTATGAATTTTGGAGAAAGTGAAAAACCTGTCTTTTAAAACGTTACAGGTCAGTTACTGGGAAAGACATGAGAGGGTAGAAAGTTCCAAAGCTTCGAGGTGTAGGGAAAAATCCAGTTATCAAAACAGCCCTCCCTTGAGTTGCCAACAGCCAAACAGTAATCATATGACATAGCAGCTTAGTCTAACCAGAGGTGGGGGCACATAAGCAGCCAGCTCTCATGAGCAAAAACCAAAGTAATACGTAATGAGAGAAAGTGAACCAACATTGCAGCTTAGAGCAAGGGGGTTAAGTTTTGAAGTTAGCTTGGGAGAGTTTATAAGTCAGAGCGCTTTTGATTCAACTCTATCAAGTAAGGATGCAGAGTTAGAACCATCGCAGATGTGAGAGCAGTACTTCATACAAGGACAGATCAATCCTTTGTATAAATGGAGCAACTGCTCAGAAGATGAGAGATTTCGACATCTACACAAGACTCCCAGTTTCTCAGGAGCAGACTTAGCTATTTCAATTAACTGGGGTTTCCAAGACAGAGTGGATGTTACAGTAATACCACGTATGTTCAATGAGTCAAGAGGTGGAATTATAGAACCGCCAAAGGAGAGAGGAAAGTTGTAAGGAATTTTCAATAGAGAGATGGCAAAAACTGGGTCTTCGAGGTATTAAACTTACCCAGATTTCATCTACCCTACTGAAATATCCTGTCCAAGTCTGAGTTTATCGAAAAAGTTGTGAAGGATGTGGAGGAATGCAGTGTTGAGTTGCCAACGTATGAGTGCATTTGGTTATCTGTGGAAGTAAAGAAATTGTTGAGAAAGGAGAAAAAGTGTGGGAGAGAGGACAAAAACTTGAGAGACACTGCTGCTGATGGAAAAAAGGGGAGAGGCTGATCCAACAACAACCATGGAGATAAATCGGCCAAAGAGGAAGCCAGATATAAGGGAGCAAAGTGAGGGAGGGAAACCAAAAGAGATGAGACCCCGATGCCACACCATGTCAAAGCTTTGGATATATCAAGGACAACTACAAAGAATTTCCTAAATCTTTCAGGAATGATGACCAGA
>JAUTYZ010206421.1:0-10583 GCA_032273725.1 Panulirus interruptus
TATGGCCACCTCTTTGAAGGAGTTGCTGAAGGGATGTGTATAGATAGATAGATAGATAGATAGACAATCAGGTCTGGAGGGAGGGGTAAGGAACATCATCCTATTGCTATCCTGTTACAGGATTTCATAGGAAGTATTGATTCATTAATTATTTATTCATTTCATGAATTTAGTAAAATTTAGCATTCTGTGTACAAATAATTTAGTGAATAATTAAAGGGAAAACTGATTGGTGCCATTGTTTGCATTTTTTTATCTGTATGGGGATTAAGTGGTGCCATTCTTTGGTTTTTTTATCCTTATGGGGAAAAATTGAATTGTGCTTTTGTTTTTGATATTCCGGTTAAACGAGTCACAGGTAAATGGGAGTTAACTGTATCGTATTCTTAAAGTGTCTCCACATCTTTTCAACTGTTCCACGGCCAAGAGTCAGATTCAATTTATGTTACTTGAGTCATTGATGAGTCTGTTGGGGTCTGCTGAAACATCTTATTGTTTTCTTTGAAATTTAAATTGTAATTTACTCAGAATTATATAATAATGCAATTGCTATTTGCCTGCTTTTCACTTACCACGCAGATGCTAATCAGGTCTCAGTTTGTGGACATCACAGACTGTAAGCTAATGCTGCCTCTCAAGTGGGTGTCAGATCATTTGATTGAAACTGCAGTCTTCAGTTAAATCATTTAGTCTGTTTCGCTGTGGTTACATGTCAAGAGGTCTCAGTTTATGTTGGGGTTGTTAAAATCTCCAACAATTATTGCTTCTCTGATGTGTCCTGATTTGAGAAATTTAGTCAGTAGATAACAAATTTGCAAAACTCTTCAGTACTAAACAATGTAGTAACTGATAAAAGATGGGTCTTACTACTTTTTGCTGACTGTTTTGGCCTTGATAGAATTCAGTGATAATCACGTTTGGTTTGTTTGTGTGACATTATGGGTCTGATGGGACTTGGTGTCTCTAATCTTTGTTCGTGAATAGTCAGATTTATGGCTGGGTCTCATATTTTACCTATTCTCTTGTTGAGGACACTCAGAATGATAACTTCTAATTGTAAGGCATCTTTTGCAGTGGTTGATCCTTAGGTTCATGGTCATCTATGAGTCTTCCGTGACTGAATGGCTACATCCTTAGATGCCAATTTCATGACCACACTGATCTTTCTTACTGTTATAGCCATTGTACTTAGAACAATGCATACTTGTGTTGTGATGAAAAAAATAGACACACCTACTGTTGTATCAGTATGTTGAATTTTTTTAATGAGATTCTGATGTCAGATTAATTAGGAGCAATTCTCCTCTAGGTGATAAAGGATTTTTGATGACTGCACATTTCACTTCCCAAAACAAGATAGAGGCAAAGTATTTATTGTACCGTTTAAGGATAGGTTTATTGTTTACCATATGTTATGGACTTTAAAAATGAAATTGCAATAAACAAAAAGGTACAGGTATATAGAAAAGAAAATGATAGTACTGTAAAATCATAGTTAAAGGATATTGCATTGATACTTTCATGGATGATGAGTATTGCAGCAATGATTCTTCATTGTTAGGGGGATAGATATACTATATGCATGAACATTGTTTAGTAAATCAACACAGAAATATATCAAAAGCCTGCATTAGAGAGAGACTTATTAGACTATTTGCAAAGTACAGCCGTACAGATTTACAGTACACAGTTTTAGTGGAGTTCATTTTTCTCTACAATGTAATCATTTTTTGATATTGATGTACTTCAGGGCATTAACCTTAATCGTCTTGTTCCCCTGGATATCAAACTGTAGGTTTTAAGATACCGTACAGTGCCATGAGTTTGACCATTGTTCCTCCAACTCCAGTCTCTTTGAGGCTTAAGGTTCAAATTTTGTTCAGTACCTACTCTTGAATTTTGATATAGCATCAAATTTTGTTTGGCATGAGACAATGCTATAAGATATTTCATGAATTTTATATTTATAGCAAAATCACTCATGAAAATATAAGTAAAGATCAGATATGTCTGCTCCTATTGGGTGTAAACAGTAGACTGATCTTCCTCTCTCCTTTAGGCAGTATCACATCACTTCTGTTAGAGTCTTTGGCACTGCAGACATGCCACCAAATCTGCTTATAGACCTGAGTTGGCTGAAATTGTTTGTAGTTGTCCAGCTTGTATTAATAAGGTGCTTGGATGTAAACTAACTTGGATTACTGTATTATATCTCAAGCTCCAATCCAAGTTATTATATGTAATTTTAACCTGTCTCAATGTCTGAGTTACCAGGATTTTGATGTTAAGTTATGATTTCTGAATATTTGCTGCATCACAGATTTATATAAAACATTTGACATAACTTTTTTTTAGAATGATCTGCATTGTGTTTTCTTTAGAACTCTCTTTTAAGTGATAATGTGTTTTCTTTAGAGCTCTCTTGCATGTGATAGTGTATCTTCTCAGCCAGGCTAGTCAGGCAATCATGAATTCATTATGCTGGTGCAGTAATGTATACTACTTTTCTCAAGTTTTGGTTTGTCATTTTTGATTTTGTTTTAATGTCATTTAATGCATTATTGAGGATTTTGCATGTATCTTTCTATTTCAGGAGTTTCATTTAGACAGACCTTCATGTTCCATCAGTATGGCAGCAACCTTTAGACCTTTATTGTTGTTGATTGGTCAGCATACCCAGTGGGTTATTTCGTGTTTTATATGTATGATATTACATTTTCTTTTTGTGATCTTCGTTAGAAAGTGATGGAAATAGCTCATTGTATATTATTTAATAAAATGTTACTCACAAAACATTCAGTAGTAGAGATGCTATATGTATGGCCTGAATCATAAGCTTGCATGGGATATTGTCAAACTGCATCATAAGATGTTGGGATGTTAGTTCATCCAGTTGAGAGCTCTTCATAAAATAGATTTTACCATACATATACCAGGTTTGAATATAATGATAACAGAGATTGCAGTTTTGGCATATGATAAACAAATGGCTTCCATACCATTTCTAAACTGTTTGCATTATATTTAGGAATACCATTACATTGAGCTTGTTTCCTGATTCTGAAAATGAACTTTGATTTTTGAGAAAGACTTAGCTGAGCCTAGACAGTGAATCACTGTCCTTGGACAATTTTTCTGTACTATATCTGTTTACTCTTCAAGGAGAACCTGTGGTAAGTAGACACCATCCAGTGACAGACTTTTTCAACTTGGTATGAACTTGCTTGTTTTATTTGGCAATAACTATTTACTAGGGTTTGATAGTTTATGATGGTAGGGCCACTGCACAATCGTATGTGGAAAGTTTCCCATAAAATACCATGTCTAGTTAAATCCTTGAAAAGGTTTTAGAGACTCATTCCTCCAGCAACACTTCAGAAATAGTTCTTCAGACGTTAAAATGTATTTTCTTCTTTTCCTTACAACTTCAGATGATTTTTTTTTGTCCTGAGATCTAACTATAGACTGCCATGACTACCAGACTACCTTTATAGGTAATTTTAACTGTTTACAAAAAGAAAAAATTTTGATAACATAAAGGGGCATTTATATAGTAAGTAGTCAGGAGAAAAGAATTAAGATACAGAATGGCAGATTGCTGATTATCTCTGTATCTCAGTGCATTAGATAGGATTATAGTGTAAAGAAAGACAAGAAAAAGGCCAAGGAGGGTGAAAGGCATGCACGGAATAGAGAGAATTGGAACGATGTGGTATGCTGGGATCAACGTGCTGTCAATGGACTGAACCAGGGCATGTGAAGCATCCGGGATAAACCATGGAAAGGTCTGTGGGGCCTTGTTGTGGATAGGGAGCTGTGATTTTGGTGCAACATACATGACAGATATAGAATGGATGTGAGCAGATGAGGCCTTCTTCTCCTGTTCTTGGCACTACCTTGTCAATGCAGGAAACGGCGATCAAGTTTGAAAAAGAAAGAAAGAATGGTAGAGAAGGAACTATGGCAAAATATAACTATTTTAATGTTACAGTTGATTAAAAGTGAAGTGTGTACTGTAATAGCTTTCATTTAGCATTAGTTGATTATTTTAAGTATATTCTTAACCTGATTGTGAACAATGTTTGTTTCAGTTTGTGTGCTCTTTGCCACTAGGGTCAATGTTACTGGATGTTGGATGTGGAAATGGCAAGTATATGGGCCATAACAAACAAGTATTTCAGGTAAGTGATCTGGTCTTTACTTCCAGTTTTTGATATGTATGCTTAACTTTTTGTAATTAGTTAATAAGTATGGTTATTGGAACATTGAAACTTTTAGTATCTTGCCCTCTCCTCTTCTTGATTCTGTATTGTTTAACTGCTGTAACTTTCCAGGTTGGCTGTGACACTAGCTTTGAGCTGATGAAAATTTGCAATGCTCGTGGTTTTGAAGTTTTAACATGTAATTGCTTAAAGTTGCCGTACAGGGACTCACTTTTTGATGCAGCTGTGTGCATTGCTGTGATACATCATCTTGCGACTGAGGTATGTCACATTTCCTCTCATATACCTGTTATTTTTTTCCCTTCATAAAAGTATGAATGAATACTCCAGCTGCAATCACCATAGCTGACATTGGTCATTTTTAAACAGCATGTAAGTTCAAAATTCACCAAATTTTGCATACAGACAGAGTTTTACAGTTCAACAGCCATTCATGTCAACATGTCAGTCCTTATATATATGCAGCAATTTGGCAGCAAATGGGGTAAAGGTAGTATGCATGCTTCACTCATTGTATGCCACTTCCCCCCAGCTTAATGCTGCTAATGGGTCAACATCCGTTTTTGGTACTTAAGTAACTTGAGTTGTCAAATGACAGGCATATTGAATGATTATTTTGCTGTCTCATCTTCATGTTAGGTGCTTTTCACTTTGTAAAAATGTCTGATTATAAAAAACTTTTTATTAGATGTAAAGTACTATTAATTCTGTGTTGTCCAGTCCTTCTACTTTGGTATAGTTTTTCAGATATTTGGAAATCAGTTTCCCTCCATTCTAGAGTTATTAAAGGATGAGTCGTTAGACAAGACTTCATAGATGTTAACTCTCAAGGTTTATGTAGACAACCTGCTTATGAATGTTTTTACCTTCTCAAGGCTTTCATATGGAAATCTCGTATGATTAGTTGCAGCTCATGAAAATTTAACTTTAAATGTATATTGCTATTGTTTATATGCATATACCATATCAGAGTAGTTTTGCTTATCTTTCTGGCAGTGAGCCTCATCTCCCAACCACCCATCCATTCAATACCCATACATTATACATAATCTACCTGTTTTTAAACACTTAATCCCAATACATATACATTGATATTAACTTGGCAGGCAAGAAAAATACTGGTTTGAGTAATGAGAAATTTTATTCTGCAGGTGTCATGTAGGCATGAAAGGAAGTCCCTTCTTTCTTAACCTCTTTTATTTTATTGGTATAACAGCTTTTTATGTCAGACACAGTTGCACCAGGTTAGCTGGTCGCCTCCTTTTCTAGCATGATGTAATGGGTGTGCACAGCATAGCAGGTTCTTTTACATGTTGGATGAAAAGTAATAGCTCATTTTCAAGCATTTAGCTTGTTTCTCATATTTTTTACTTTTCTCAGGCACACTTAGTGTGCTATAAGCATAGCTGCACCTTCATGATATTTGCAAGAAAGCAATTTTGTTCCACAAACTAGATTCACTGTAATGGTTGTGGAATTCCAGTTGTTGCCTGAGGTCTGTTATCTTAAGAGTGTTCAGATATTTCTCTCAGACCTCTGGTGTTTGCGATGTTTTCCATATAGTTCTTATTTTTTGGCTAGCTAGTGGCTAGATGTCATTATTTTCTCTCTTCTTTCTGAAGTGTACAGTTTTTCATTACATTGATATTGTTGTCAGCCTTTCAAAACGCTGAGTACTAAGTCCTTTAAGCTACTGAAGATTTCTAGCCATATTCAGATAATTTTAGAAGCAAAAGTGATACACCATGAAAACTTGGGGTAGGTGCAGTAGTTGCCATAAATCTAGCCACATGTTTATTATATGGCTAACATCCACCAAATGGTATGTGACACACTGATCTAGAATTTGTGAAGTGCACCACCTCTCTCTGATTTTTATGATGTAGATGAATAAAGTAGACAGTATTTACTGTGACAGAATGACAACTAATCCACTGTGGGCTAGCCAGTTCTTACAGGATGTAGATCTACTTATATGTCACAATAAATGATTAACTATTTGCTTGTTTTACATTGTTAGGAACGTCGTTTTGCTGCTATAGCAGAGATAGTGAGGGTGCTCAGCATTCATGGACGTGGTTTGATATATGTATGGGCCATGGAACAGCAAAGGGGAAAGAAAAAATCGACATATCTCAAGCAAAACAAGACTAATAGAACAGATACTCAGCAGGAAGAATCATTATTAAATGGTGATGAAAAATTTAGGGTAAGGGAACAAAGCATGGAAAGGAGAGTTATTTGTGAAGGACATTACAGAGATGGAGATTATGACAATGTAAAACTGGTTACATCAGGAGCAACATCACTTCCAGTACACATCAATCGTACAGAATTTTTGCAGCAAGATATGCTTGTGCCTTGGAAGCTGAAACCTCAAAAAAAGAAAGAGGCAGATTATGATAGAAAAGGAAAATATGAGAAAGAAACTTGCCGTAGATGCCGAGAAAAAAGACATCAAGTTCATGGGTCTTCTGGAGATGCAGTGCGGTTAGACAATAGTAATGGAATTTCATTAATGTTTGATGATACAAAGAAAGAAAATGATCAAAATAAGTTAAAGAAAAAAATGCTTCCTTCTGAAAATGGGCCAGATCCAGTCTTCCACAGGTATTACCATGTTTTCAAACAGGGAGAGCTGGAAGCTTTATGCAGCAGGTTGAATGTTGATGTAATTAAATCCTACTATGATGAAGGAAATTGGTGTATTATCTTTGAAAAGATAGGTTGAAGAATGCATTTGGATTATATTTGTTAAAATTTTATCAATTTTACCACATGGTTTGCATTTTGAATGCATTTTCAACTTTCACAAGAGGACATAATTGTCAGCAGTGATTATGGAGCATGTAGGTTTAGCATTTTATTGCAAGTCCTGACAGAAATGAGTTCTGGACAGGGCAAGGTTATTGAAGCTTTAATTTATGACTGGGTCAGTAAGTTTGATTGTTAATAGACAAAATATCCAGACTAAGCCTCATAGAGGGCAAAACTTGCACCAAAGTTTTTATTTTATCATCCAAAGTAATATAAGACTTGTATTTAAATTAATTATGGGGAAAGTGAGTGAATGGTGAATAGTATTTGCATGTCATTAAAAAAGCGTTAACCAATGAACACTTGGTGCACAGCATCTTTTGCATTATGAGCAAATTTATCAGAAGTATTTTAGGAAGTCCCCAGGTTGCCATTATCAGTCTTCATATCTCCTAAGTGCACTATGATATTCCTGTAAATCCTTGCTAAATGCAAAAATAAATTCTGCTTTGATCAAGTAGTCTAGCCACTTTCAGTGCATAGAAATGAATTAATGAACTGACTGTGGTGGACAAAGAAAGATGGAGTTGTATTCAGATGATGACTGCTTAATGGCAGACTCAGTCGTAGTTGATAATTTATTATCATTGGGAAGAAAAACGAAGACAAGTGTCATAAGGAATGATTGACATGGTTGATTTTCTTTTATATGCAGTACAAAAATGTAACCAACATATGTAGTCATGTTCTCAAACATGACAGTCTGCCTTAAGGAGAGAGCTGCAACACCAAATACTACATGTGAAATGCATGAAAGGACATCTCAGATATTATGTGATAACTTGATCTTCACTGCCATTATAGCACTGCCATTCTAGCATAGAGATAGATTATGAGAAAATTCTCAGCTTTTTTGTATTCTGCAATATCAGTATGAGATTCAAGAGGGTACGTATTCTAGAAGGTGATTGCTTTGAGTTTTTATACTGTTCTCAGGCAAGTGATAGTTTGATTAATTGTGGTGATTGATGGATTTCTTATCTTGATACTAGTGACATTACTTCATCAGGTACTTTGCAAAAAATTTAGGAAACATACACACCTTATAGGGAGATTGAAATTACCGTATTTCATATTTGTATGTGGACTTTGTTGCTCATAGTGTTTAGTGTTGAAGTTTTTATTATCTTTAAAAACTTTGGTTTGTGTTAGATACTGAAAGTTGTTTGTTATTGCTGTCTTGTAAGGATTCTTAAAGTCATAACTTTCATGTTTTAGATGGTGCATATGTAGCCCTTGCATGTGAGTCTAGCAGTAATCTCTAGTAAATTTAGAGGGATTCTGAAACGTGTATACTTGAATATGTTAAACTTCCTGTAATTGAGGATCAATCACTTCGGAAAAGTCCTTTACCTTGGAATATTTTTGTTAGTCAAAACTCCATTAAGGATGTGTACCAAGCCCAAAGTAGATTAAAAATTCCAAATTGGTCATGTTGTTTGTAGCCAATGCTGTCTCTCTTGCACCAGCACTTTGTTAGTTCCCATACTTTAGTGAGATGGTCTGAGATTCCCCCTTTTTTTTTTTGTATCTTTTTAGGATTTTATTGTTATATTTCCAGTTTTATGCTGTCTCAAAACTTATTTTTGTCTCTAGGAACAACTGAGAATCAGATTGCTAAACTAGAGGAAATTTGAATATTGGATATTAATGATAAACTGAATTGTTAGTTTCTTAACACCACTACTCCAAGAAAAGTGCCATAATCTTTTTAAGGTACTGAGATGAACAAGATCGGAAATCATAATAGAGCAGCTGAACCCTTAAACAGTAGGTGGCTTTGTAAAAATCGTTTGCAATATGGACAAAAAAAATGAGCTCTTCAAATTATCTGTTTCCTATTATAGATTGAGAGATACGTGGAAGTAAAGGATATATAGGAAAAATTTGGGTAACATACATGGTTGTAGTTTTGTGCAAAAGTTAATGTGTAAAGTCCGTGGTGAGAATGCAAGGAGGAGGTAGAAAAAGGATGGGAGAATGTGCCTGTAGTGTAGATCCAGTAATGAGTCGTATCATTATTTATGAAAGAAATATTATACATGTAAACGTAAAGGATATGTGGAAACAAGCAAGCTAACAGAACTATATGACTGTGAAATAGCCCTAAACTTAATGCATAAATCCCCCAGCAGAAGCTGGAGTAGGGTGGCTTCATGACCAATAGTCACTAAATGACACGTATCACTATTTATGGTTACTGTTTACACGTTTACATATATATTTACTTCTCTCTATTTATTTACATATATTTACACTGTAGAATTACTTCCAGAGAGTGGTAGTCTCTGTGATAAGCCTGTATAGTGACCAAGTGACACTTAGCAGCCATGCAAATGTCAAAATCTTGGTGAGATGCTTAAAATAAGTCCACACATCATCATATGATGACTTCCAACATAGAAGGGTTAAAAGGACAATGCAACCAAATGTCAGTCTGCCAAGCAGCATCACTGATTTTTATGTGCACTTCTTGATAGCAATGACTCCTCCTCCATCCTTTGACTTCATATTCAGAGCTTATTAGAATCACTCTTGAACAAGAACTGTGAAGAATTTGAAATCAAATGGTAAGCGGATGTGATTGGCAGTGCATAGAGTGGTGCATTGGTATTCAGTTTTGGGAATTAAATGATTATATGTGATTAAGATTGTTGCTCTGTAACTGTGCCTACTGTAATAGCATTAAAACTGCTTTATGTTTTTGCTGTATTTTGATGTGCAAGTTTGAAAGACAAGCATACATAAATTCATCAGTTCATCGATGTAGAGCAGGACTTTAGCTTAAAAAACAGGGATAAATTTATGAGTTTTTACTACAGTTGATATCATTAAAGGTTTTGCAAGTATGGTTATTGCTTTTAGTATGACGAGTGGTTATTATTATTGTTACTATTTTCACTGTATTATCTCTTTTATCATGACAGTTTGTGATTTTTGGAATTAACATTATTCTGGCAAGAAGTCCCCTAGTTATTCTGAATTAAAGGAAGTTTAATGTATTGTAACACATGTATTTGTAAATTATTTTGTATTAATTTACAGTTTAAGTGTAAATGATATTGTTTTATTAATATTGAACTTGTTGTAAAGGAACCACTTCTTTGCTGGTTTAACGAGTTGCTAATTATTAAACAAACAGTATCTAAACTGAGGTTTTTTAAGCTGTGTCTTTGTAACAAATCCTCGTTAGGCTGATTCTGCACACTTATTACAAAAAGGCTGATATAATGAATGCCATTTAAGAAAAGCATAGATTGTGGTATGATATGCATAAAAATGTAGTTTTTATTTTGGAAGTTGTACTAATGATAACAGTGTAAGTTGGACTGTAGTGGTTAAGAGAATGCTCTGCAGAGTGTAAACTAATAGATTTTTTGTTATTGTAATGAAATATATTGAGAATATGTAACAGATATAGTGTACATAGAAATTTTATGCATGTTTTAGGGAGTATATTGGTTGCCCATGAAAATGCTGCCATAAGGAAGATAAGGAGTTATCCCTTCTCCCATTTGTGGATCCTCTTCATCTTGCATCCAC
>JAUTYZ010206751.1:0-10580 GCA_032273725.1 Panulirus interruptus
TGTGTGTAAAATAGAATTGCATGATATTATGTGTGTGTATTTTCTGTTTGTTTATATATGCGTTTGTGTTTCGCTATCTATATGGATCTATATGAGTGTGAGAAGTGATAGATATATTTCACCCCGTCCATTTATACCAGATTTAATATGTTTCAGGACAGTAATAACAAGGTTCTCTCATTCACTTCTCAAACTAATTTTGTATCTCCCAACATAACATGCTACCACTCTCTATTTACTTGTTATATGAACCACTTTGGCATTAAGGCAACTAACTAACTCACGTGCTATATCCTATTGCAAATGACCTAATTTTCCGTCATGGCGACAGAGATTTAACAAATGTTTTGTTAATGCATTTCATATGCCCTTAATTGTTATGTGTCCAGGATCATAATTGCCGGGCAGTGTTGTGGTGTAATATGTTATGATTATATGTGTTATCTATCTATATACTATTATCAGATCTCCTCCCAGTTCCATGGGGTCGATCAAGAACACACGGCCTCTCACATCACTCATACTCATCCTCAACACATGCCTAACGTGTTAAACAGAAATATGAACTTCCACACATAAAAGTGCTTCTTAATTCTTCACTTTGCATAATAAGTTGACTTGTCAAGTTAGACTAACTTCTCCATTCACAGCACTTCTTTGCACAAAATGTTTCCAAATGCATTCAATCCACAATTTTGCCTCTAGCTTCTTCATCTGATATATATTTAATCTTCAAGGCCAAACCATTCTACAACACTTTCAACCATAAGCCATTCAACGATTTCTTCATGCCACTTATTCATCTGTAATCTTCATTCCACTTATTCTCATGATTTTAAATATACTAAACAAATTATTACACCCCACTACTCTTAATTTTCACCATACAAATCTTGACTTCACATCATTAAATCAGCATTGGCACAAGTGCTCCTATAAGCAAACCTCTTACACATTCAACATTCAACATTAATCCTTCACCTGAGTTTTCAGTGCATCTCCAGTTTTCAGTGCATCTCCAACTTTTCTTCATTGCATGACTACCAATGACTTCAGCTTTTCCACTACCATGCTTTCTGAACTTTCCCCCTACACATCTCGACTCATACACAACTTGGAGTTCTTCACCATGCAAATCAGTATTACACTGCCATTTCCCATACCTTTTGAAAAGCAGAGTCTTACTTTTCCTTGCAATCACTTTCAGAAACCTCCTTGTACAAATCTCATGGACGTGGCCCACCATTCTGTAAAGTTCTTCCTCTGATTAAGCAGCAAGAAAACATCATTAGCATGCAGCAACTATGGACACATCCAATCTGTTTCTCCAGGATCATCTCAGTCACCTCAACCTGCTCTAATCTCATGTAACATCCCATCCATAAAAACATTAAATGACCATGGTGACATCTTACAACATTGAGGTAATTATAGAGGTGTGCAGCACTGCATACTCAAGTCATGGAAACTCAGGTATAATATGGTAAAAGGAAGGGGAGAAAAAGATGGTTTGAAAGGAGAAGCTGAATCCTGCCAAATAAAATTGCAATGAATGATGGACAATAGAGTGTAGAATACAGACCTAAATAGAGATGTGAAAAGGATAGCATATATGAATAATAAAAAAAAGCAAATGAGGATCTCAAGAGAAACATGCATTACCTATTAGATCATCCCACTTGAAGAAACAGATATGCTCTGGTAAGACCAACAGGAGGTAAAAAAAAAAATGTAACGAAAGGGAGCTAAGCTACAAAGACAAAATAGCACCCAAAGACTTATCCATATTATCTGAGGAGAGAACAAAGAGAGAGACATGATTACAATGTTGCAATTTCAATTCCTCAACTAAGTTAATCATGTCAATACTGAGCAGTTATATGAAACAGGGAGTGAACAATCACACACACATACACTGACACGTGTGGTCTGTAACAGGGCCAGATCAAGTACTACAGTGGCTTCATTACAAGACATTGTAGGTGCTATAAATTTAGCTTTATGCTGTTTACACTACTCAGCTTTGTATTAGAACTGTAGGAGGCCCTGGTGCAGCTGCTTCGTTTGCACCACAGTAAATCTAGCTTTTGTCTGCAAGCTACAGCAGCAGATAATCAGGAAACAGACATATGGTTTCTTGGCTAGCAGGAGCTACTCAACTAACAGACAGCATGGATTCAGAAGTTCATCATGAACAAGAAAATTACTTTGGTTTCAATGGCTTCTGTGAGTAAGCAGAAATGGACAGTGAAAAACACAGCCAAGTCTTTCATTCCATTCCTTTCAGATGATATAAAGAGGCTGGATTTCAAGAGAGATGTTAGAAGAGGACTGTTTGAAAGGACTGTAAGCTACCTAATAGGAAAAATGAAGAAAACACATTAAGGTAACCTTCCAAAAATGGGCAGAGGTTATAAAGGAGGGTACTCCATGGCTCTGTGTTGGGGAGCTTATTTTTGATTTATGAACATGATTTCCCTGATGAAAGTAAATCAACCAAGCAGTGGTCAGACATGGGTAATGAAACTCAACCCTAACAAAAGTTAATTACAAGCCAATAAACTGAAACAAGTGATTTTAGGTGACCATTTCCAATGAGCCATAAAACTTTATTTTTTTCCTAACACCTTGCATGGACGACCATTCCCAATGAACAAAACACCAACTATTCTATGCATCACATGAGATACACTCAAGACATTCACTACCCACACTAAAAAAAAAAATACAAGAGCAATGCACATCCTAAATAACCTCAGAACACAAACTGGTACCAGATTTGGACAAGAAAAAGAATCTCTTAGCATCCTCTACAAACAATTTAACCATTCCACCCTATACTATGCTTCACCTACATTGTCACTCACCCTCTTAAAAACAAATAGGTAACTCCATCCTAAACTGCTTCACCTGCCTAGTTGTCCACCCTCCCAAAATAAAACATAAAGCTGCAAACCACACAAAACAGCCAAACCGTACATGCAAAACAAATTCTGTAAACACCATAACATACCTAGACACTTATAACCAAAGGAATAATAAAAAAGAAAATGAAAAATAAAAAGTAACAGCGAAAACTAAAAAGAGAGTGAACAGTTTGAAAAAATTTCCTGATATTCTACTTCTTTCAATTATCAACCTCGATGTTACTCATATACAATTTCTGATTTCACCAATGCAAAGCACAATAATGTCCATTTTTTTGTTGTACAACACTTATTGATCTTACTTAATCGTTTGTTGACAAAAACAAGAGATGACAGTACTGAAAACTTGAATGCATGACTTCACATTACCAAAATCATTTCTTTCTTCTTTTTCATTTCTTTTGGTTTCATATGAATGAGCAGCCAATTCTACACATAACAGAGATGGTTTCATCCAAAAAAATAAGTTGGTTACCGAAAAATCTATCCGAAGAAAAAATGTACAGCACGGCTTTTCCGTGTCAGAAGGTCACAACAAACTCCATGTGTGGGAGGGGATAAAGTTGCTGGTAAGTTGGTGTGTGAGGGTGTTAATACACTGAATAATACAGTGTATTATCACACTTTCATCTTTCAATTTAAGCCTCTAGAAAATAAAGAATTCACAAAGTTCACAAATTTTATAGTAATCATTCCAAAACACTTGATATGAAAATGAATACTTCAACACTAAGAATTCACTATTTTAGCACTAACAAGTTCACTCTTTTTAGTACTAAAGATTTCACTTTTGGTTGCTAGCTGCCTTACTTCTGTTATTAGAAAGAGGAACATCATAACAATTACCCACAAAATTCTACTTAAGCCATGGATATTAAGGAGAGCACTTTTACACAAAGAAATCATAATACCATGAAGTCATTGAAAAATGCTTCATTTTATGAGAACACCACAAGAAACACTGAAGCTGGCATGCACAGGGCAGGTTGATCTTTCTTGCCTCCACACACTTATGTATGTTCTCGCACTTGTCTATCTTTTTGGCCATCATTTTCCTCCACTCTTCCAAATTCCTGGACTATTTGGTTGCACCAGATGGTGAACCAAATCCTGATGTAGCTTGGGTAGAACTCAGTTCCATTATAGAAGTGATCCATTACTGATTAATAACAAAAAAAAAACATGCCTTAAAGTTCCTGTATTTGGTATAAGACCTGACTGAACCAGCACTGACATCCAATAGGATTGGATAGTGCGTTGATTGGCCAAGCATGATCACTGGTGCTCAGCCTAGCGGTATTAGTTGTGTCAGGTATAAAACAAAATGCAGAGTTGTACAATTATGAGGTAATTCCTGCAATTTCACTTCTATAAGAATGTGAAGGTTTTCCAGTTCCTTAACGGTCTTCAGTAACATACCACCAGCTTCACGATACTTGGCTGCATTTTCCACCCATAAACCATAAATCATTTTCACAATGATAAGACACCTCTGAAAGGCGAACTCTTTGACATCTAAGGTCTTTTCTTCAGGTAACAGACATAACATGGGCAAAATAACATTCCCTGATTGATGCCATCTTGGATGAAAAAGGGTATGGGAAAAAGAATGAAGGGATTAATCTGAGTATATCAGGTGTTTGTAGACCTGACTCTTCATTCAAGAAACAGAAAAGAATTTGTACGATTTAAAGGTATTTAACTGAAACGAGAAATACTTTCATACTGCTTTACAGCATCTAAGGATTTGTACCACATATGATTTAACTTGAAGAGAATATGTGTACCTCCTTTTGTTATCCTGCAAAAAAAAAAATCTCCATGTTTAGAGATACAGAAAGCATAAGTAGCAGACTGTACATAGACATATTACGAAAACTGGTAGGAAAAGTGGAGCAACTGATGGAAAAGTAGATAAATCCAAATTCAAACAACTTCAATTTCAACTCAATGGCAGATTCAAATCTTTTTGTTCTCTATTATATCTAGATTCTTCAAAACAAAATACACTATTAGTAAAACAGGTTAAGTTTTATATCTTAGATATTAATATCCACTACTCTGAAAATAGTAAGTAACAACTTGAGAGAGGAGTTATTTGGTTTGAAAAATGAGATACGAATTGCTTGCGAGGTTGCATCAGAAACATGAACAATGACCTCACTTGTAAACATGTATTCTCTAGCTGTTATGTATGATGTTATGTATAAATATTACTTGCTCAAAATTATCAAGGAATTATAACCATGAATAGACTGAACCAAGGCATGTGAAACATCCAGGGTAAACCATGGAAAGGTCTGTGGTGCCTGGATGTGGATAGGGAGTTGTGGTTTCGGTGCATTACACATGACAGCTAGAGAATGAGCATGAGCGGACGTGGCCTTTCTTCATCTGTTTCCTGGCGCTACCTCACTGACACGGGGCAGCAATCGGGTGTGGGGAGGAGAAGAGAATGTATATGTTATCTTTTTTTCTTTTCCTTCATGCATTTGTGCTGTTTCCTGTGGGGGCAGGGTGGCGTCGGGAATGGATGAAGGCGAGCAAGTATGAATATGTACATGTGTTTATATGTATATGTATGTATATGTATATGTACATATGTATATATATGTATATGTACATGTATGTGTGTATATGTATATATATATGTGTACGTGAGTGGATGTGTCTTTCTTCGAGTGTTTCCTGGCGCTACCTCGCTAACACAGGAAACGGCGATCAATTGCAAAAAAAAATCATAACCATTTATTTTTCCTCTGCATGCAAGCCTCTGTCATGTTTCCATTATATCATTATATCAACAAGAAGACAATGACACTGCAAGCAGTTCTTGATACACTTTACTTTTCCATAAAATTTCACAATTTTCCCATAACAAAGAAGGAAGCATCTCCTGTCTTTACCTTTACTACTTACATACCATTTATTCTAAGTAAAGTTTCCTGGAGTTGAAATTTTGAATCATTTACTATTATCAGTGATTTCATTTTGCAACGATAATACTGTATAATGTGTTTACAGTAAAATGAGACTGGTTAAGTGAGCTTTGGAGCACTATCTTTTTTCTACCCTTCTACAGAATTAAAAAAGGATAGAAGGGAGGTTATGAACATTGGTTGAAAATGTAAGGTTAATCATCATAAAAGATGATAATACACTTTAGAAATCAACTTATGAAAACTTCACCTAGCTTCCTCTAGCAGTTGAGAGTTAAAGTAAAAATCCACAAAAGTTAATATGAAGAGCTGCTAGGCACAGAATGGAATGGCTACTTTGGGAAGGCTGGATGATGGCTCTATCAGCGGCCCCTTGTCTGTTTGTTTACATTTGTGAGCATTAGACACAACATTGGATTCATAATGTGTCTGGTATATTTAAACACTGAAAATTACAATACCCTTGACTGCTAAGGGTAATTTTGTGAATTTTCACAGGTTTACCTACTTTTATGTTACTTATCCCCGCATCTCTGATTTTCATACCACTCTCCAGTATCATACAGTCATTACCACTGGATAAAAAGCAGTGCTTCATATCATATTTCCATGTTCTTAGCTTAATCAATGCACAGTAGACTATCACAGCACATTGAAGTCAATGATATTTTTTGGTAATCTAAGCAGTGCCCTTACACTCTATACTTATGATAATACTAATATTCTATGAACAGGAAATGATACTTTAAACCCAGAAGAAACATTAACAAGCAAGGCATGGACTGCCATTCACTGTCACTGAATAAAATTACAGTATATCAAATTTACCATTATTCAGTAAGTCATATAGTTATGCCTATTAATGTATCAATTAACATTAAGCTGGAACTTGTGAAGCTATAACACTTAAAAAAATAACAAATATCAATAATGAAAACCCTCAGTAACCATATTTGTTTGTGGGAAAAACACTTCTAAAATTACCACACATCTCACTATGCATGCTTGACAATATCCCTAAGGTATCTCACATGCCTGGCAGCAGAGCAGCACAAGTTAAACGGGACACAAAACATGTTAACAGTGATACATGTGGTTGAGGTTTATAACATTTCATGCAAAAATATTTGTGCTAGTTAATTATAACTGATGGAGATATCTTTTAGAATATTTGAGAATATCTTGTTGACAGAGCAAACAGTAAATATTAAGACTCCCACAGTGAAGGGGATAATGTATTCGACACACTATATGTATCCAACCATTCCAAAAGAAAGTATTATAATCCACAGTTAGTCTGGAGGCAGAACTAAAGCACATCTTTGCCACTGAACCCAACCTAAGCTGAACTAACATAACATTCCTTAAAGTAACTGCTGCTGATGAAATAGAGTTTGGTAAAGTCATAGCTTAGTACAACAATTAATCTAGAAGAATATAATAGACTACAGCAACAAATTTACCTGTTACTAGCTTAACATGATTTTTGGAAAGAATGATGTACTTTTACCATACTACCAAATTAACAATGAGAAACTAATTCAAAATAATGCATCAATGCAAATATTTTCAAAATCTTAGGCCAGTATTGTACAACAACAAGATTTATGTAAATCAATTGCTTATGCAAGCAAATAAAAACAGGTGCTACGACTCTGTCCTTCATGATGCTACACCATGAGATGATAGTTACCTTCAGTATGGTTGTATCATAATATTACAAACCCATGGTCAAATCTACCATTCCATCATCTGTGAAAGGAACCCACACACACAACGTATCATCAAAAATCTGGAGCAGACCTACCGACAAGCTACCCCATTCACAACAGCCAACTACTATAGTAGTGGGAACCATGTGCAGTAACTAGATTAATGCAACAGCTCCAATGGGACTCACTTCAGACCACAAGGCTCCTATTGCAGGCAACCATGTTCTTCAAAATCCAGCAAGGCAATTTGGCCATCCCTTTCCAAGCCTGCATAGTGCCTGGGTCAATTTATATAAAAAGAAAGCTGACCAAAGAGACAAGTCCATTGCTGTATGAATACATATGCATTTTCATACTATCCAATGACAAGGCAGGTGTGGAAGCAACTACGAGAATCTGCAATGACTGCCACAACACTCCATGCTTTCTAAGAGGCTGCCCTTCCCATCAAGAACCTTCAGCCTCCAACCTGCCTAACCATCCTGTAAAAAAGTCTGCAGATGCCTTGTCAGTACATTCATAAGTACCTCCACCTCAATGTACATACACATGCACAGCTAGTCAAAACTGTTTATGCAATGCACAGTGACTGATATGCCACCATTCCAGTATGGCTCACTTAAGCTTTTTGGAATTATTACACTGAAGGTTAAAGACTAAAAACTGTGCGTCAGTAGGCAAACAGGAGTCCATTCTCATCAAAAAGGTTCTCATCCCAAAAGAGTTCATCACTTCCCTGCTAATAATTGTAGCATACAGCCTTGAAGCTGCAGAAGTCACACTACAGGGTCCTGAAAAGTAATATACTTAATTCTTACTACTAACAGACATACAAACAACACCCTCACACTTCTTGACCTATCATCCGACCCAATGGATGTTGCCAGTTTCTCGAGTGCTGCAGAAGCCCCAAAGAAGGAGACCCTAAGGCAAAAAGGTATATTTTTACCATGTATGTAAGCACAAAAAAGATATAATATACTACGCTCATACATAAAATTTCTCCTTTCTGTGAATACAGTAATGACTGAAATACTTTTCAGTTTATATGGTAAAACTCAGTTTTAGGGCACATGGAAATTACATCAACTTCAGAATATCAATGATTTTGTTTTGAAATAATAGTGTACTACATGGAGAACACAAGACTGGTAGAGCCTGATTTAAATCATTATCTTTTATTCTGCAATAATAATTTGATAGAGGGAAGGGACATGAAGATCAGGGAAAATGTGGGGGTTAATCAATGCAAAGTTGGTGAAACACTTCTTGATACCAACAGAACCTAAGAAAACCTTACCTAACTTCCCCTATCAGGTGACATCTACCTAATTTTCAATGTTACAGTACTTGAACAATATGGAATTGCCAAGGTCTGTATTTATGTCCAGTTTTTGGGCAGCTGTGTGCATCTAGATCCAGCTCCTGAGCAGTATGTGTACCAGTAAAGTTTAAGTGCATTTAAAGTTATGCAAATGAATTCTAGTGCACACACTCAGCATAAGGTGGGAAGGAACAAGCATCATTAGCATATATGCACTATAACATTAAAGATTAGGTTAAGTAATGAAGAAGTTTTCAGAGTTTCTACTGATATCTATGTTTCTCACCTGGTAGGCAAAGATGTGTGATTTATGGACACCAAAAAAGTACCTTAAGGTATGGAAGAAAATCACATCAACAGACGCCTAACATTTGGTGACAACGGTTTAGAATAGTGCTAGACAAATTAATTTTTATTCTTTTCATCTACCAATAGAAAACGTCAATAGTGGGGAGGGTTATGCAGGTCAGGGAAAATGGGGCTTAATCAAAGTAAAAGTAGGCAAAACATGCAAAAATGAACAGAACCTATGAAAACCTCACCTAACGTCCGAATGATGCCAACATTTACCTAATTTTGATGTTATTTGAAAAGTATGCAATAGTCATGGTCCTTTCTTCACATGCTGTTGCTAAGGGGCTTATGTGCAGTGTGCATGTAAACACATCAAATGAACAATTTTCATAATGGGGCAGGAACTCGAATATTTTAAGTATATCATAGGTAAATGAGATAAATCTTGGCTTGTAGGGAAAGTCAAGCTATTTTTCATACATTGTTTTGATTTTCGTAGGTGTTTTACCAACTTTTATGTTACTTTACATCAAATTTTCCATGATCTTCATCAATGTTGGATAAAAAATGTAGTTACATCTCATCAGTGCCCATCTAAATCACTTCTACTAGTATTCTTTGTGTTTGTTTGTCTTTTGGTATTTACATAAAAATTTTCAACTTAGCTACCCAAGAAATATTGTTGGAAATGTCAAAGAGACCTACAAGGAAGATGGGGAAATGAAAATAATGATATCGAGTTTTCCAGGAAAATTGAGAGTAATTCCAGCTGAAGTGTCAGAGAACAGCAGTACTGGAAGATGGCTTGCTAGTGTTCATGCCTCTCATTCAGTATTTTCACATTATCATCCGTCTCAGATTCATCTTGATGCAAGAAGGCTAGGAGGCTGACTTTTCTAACCAAGTACTTTGCCTGCAGTTCAGAATGGCCATTCTCCAACAACACCAGCTAAAATTTGTCCAATTTTTCACTATCACTTTTTTTTCTCACCAAATAAAGCTGCCTGATTTTCTTTATCTCCAAAAACTTTTCTTCTATGAGGTAAATCATGAAAAATTGTTTTTGGAAAAAAGGTGGCACAACTCAAAGCCGATTTAGCATGCGTATATAAATGCCCTGATCATGTCCACCTCAGCTGAAAAAATAAAGATCATGGAAATGAGAATATAAAATCAAATAATTTGAGCTCAGCAGCTGTACCAGAACTGACTTATAAGCCCTTCGTTGTGGTCGGGGCACATACACCTAAGTATATGTTTCTGTTCACTACAGTTGGTGCATATATATTACAACTACTTGAATCATCTGCCTCGGCCTAAAAAAAAATGGAGCCATTAATGTTTGTAATGGCATACCATGTATTGTTACCAGATGGTACAGCCT
>JAUTYZ010206861.1:0-10580 GCA_032273725.1 Panulirus interruptus
TTTTATAAGTACATAAAAATGTTCTTTAAACTAACTTCTTTGAATAAAGACCAAACAAGAGACTTTTAGGGCTGAGCAGTTACAGAACGAATGATGAGTAATCAGTAAAGGAAGAGATGAGTGTCTATCATTAGTAAATCTGTGTTAGAATGCAGCGTAAGTAGTGAAGAGTCTAATGTTAGCTTACAACCTGCCGTTAGCCAAGCAGGGAAGAAACGACTCAGTCTGTTATGGCTGTTCACAGTTGAACCCTGATTGTCCGAAGTCGTTGCCATATATGGGGAATCGAAAAAAAGCTTCTATGTCGATCTATTTAACTGTGTGTGGAGAGTGTAGTGATTAACCGACAGTGTGATTACGTAATGCGAATGAAGGGGAACACAAATATGCAATTATCTGAAGAGGAAACAAAGAAATAAAAGATCAAGTAAGACTGGCGTATAAAATGAGTGAATATAAGAAACGAAAACTGAAATCTAAATTATCAGCAGGATTGAAATACATCAGGTAGATCTATGAAAATCTATCTGCTTAATGAGGAATGGTTGAAGTCAAAAAAAAATAATAATTACTGTGGTATATAGGAGTAGGTAACTGTCCTCCATACATATTATGAAATGATGATTAGATTCCTCCATACATATTATGAAATGATGAATAGATAATGTTCACTTGGAAAAGTAACTTGCTGGGACAGGAGGTCATGAAGAGAATTTACTTCCTCTTTTTTTTTCCGTCAGCAGTAGCACTGCTTGATTATGGTAACACGTGATGATGATGAAACTAAAATTGCATATGACAAAACAAATCCATAATGATGAAAATGTTTTCATGAAGATGATCATGACAACGGAAATGAAAATTCAGACGCCAAGCATTCTGTGTTGATGGTGAGAGTATATACAACAAAACTATGACTTTAATGATGTCAAGACAGTGAAAAATGATTTTCAAAATACGAATGCAATGGTTGTGGAATCTGATAAGCACTTGATGCACGGAGTTTATGGCACTGTCGGAGAAGACAACTAGGGTTACTGTAGTGTCTGAGGGCTGAGAGTTACCACACTGGGATTAACATGTCTAACATCGACTCTCTGAACATCACCAGCACCACAGCGTGATATAGGCTGTATCAGTAGAATTCTGTGATTAACAGATCTCGTTACAAAAAAGGGCCACAACTGAAGATTAAGGTTCGGCCTTTTAATTTCTACATGCAAAAGGCCGGAAAAACTTCCAAGAGGTGACATTACTGCAAGGCCAAAGTGACTTTTGAAGGTTGTTCTCCCTCCCACAATATATGTAGAGAATTAATGAATGATGATTGGAATATCAATAAGAATGAAGTTTCTAGCCTGAACCAGGTCTTCAGCGACTTTCTTCAGAATATCAGCTTTTGCCAAAAACTATGCCATTACTCATGACTGTTTAGCTGTCTAGATAATACAGAAAATCCCTTTGTAGAAATCAAAGTCACTGGTAATTAAGTCCTCAAGTATGCTCGTAATATTCAGGTATGGCCTTAGTAATCTGGTATACTCTCAGCACTCGGATATATTCTTAACACTTGGATATACTCAAAGTACTTTGGTAGGTGGTCAGCACTCAAGTATGCTCACACTGACTGAGCTTTCCTGTTTTTTTCCCTTCACGTTAGTGGTATCTGCAGTTATCCTAATTGTAGTATGTTTGTTAATGAGGCACCTCATTACTCTCCGTATTATTTGCCAGAAAAAACAATAAGAAAAATGGCCTCTTCTATGCTAGTTCCTGATTATGGTTACCTACATCTCGAGATTAGTAAAAAATGCAAACACTGGTAATCAGTGAGCTACCATGTCCTGATATTAAGATGTCAGTCTGGTATTATATTTTCATTCTCTATACAGTAGTGCCCTCAAACAGCCATTTACTAAGCAGCTTAAGCTGAATTAGTAAATGTTATACATAAGAAAATGACTAGACTTCAAGAATAAAAAGTGATTTAAGGTTATTATAACTGGATGTAATTACACAAGATTCTATTAGAGAGAAAGCCATAGTGTCAAAAATAATACACTTAGGTTTATAAATCAATTTATGATTCAACATACTATAAATGAGCACTGCTTTATCCATACTTAAAAATGATTCATTTCTAAACTGTACACTTGTCTTCACAGAGCAATGTGTGATCTATAGTATACAATAGGAATATTTCACTGCCAAAGGCTCCATTATGTGGTGTCAGAAAGGGCTCCTGATATTCATAATGAGTATTCATATTTGAGGGAAATTTGTACCAATTACAATTGTATTGTCCATATTCATAGACTATTATGAATTCAATTTATCAAACAAAATTTATAATAAAGCAGTCACAATTATGTCAGGTACATAAATTTCTTAACAATAACAGTGAAGGGAATTTTTGATAATCATCATCAACAAGGTTTCAAATATACAAATACACAGTTATGTCTGCTAGATTACAGTTTGGAATTCCTATAAACATATATAAATTCTTATTTACACTGTACAATCAATGAAGAGCTCCTTCCTGGCATCTACATATACTATACAAAATATTACACGAATGGGAGCTTCTCTCTGTGTTTTGATGTCCCCTGACATCACTCAATGAAACCATTCTACCTTTGGTAAATATGTAGCTGTATCATTACAGATCACAAGAATAATTAGCTTCTTAAACTTTTACCTTTTACTAACTTGTGATAATGAACACTTGAGGACAACGAGTTAAAACCATAAAGTGCTCTTTTATATCTTACACAATTATTGCCTCTTATATTTGCTCAGTTCCGTGGCCTTCACACGAGTGAGGATTCCCCGATAATGACAGTGTCACTACCAAGGTGAGGCGTGGAGAACCTGGTGGTGGTGGTGGTGGTAGTGAGCTGGGAGCCTGCTGGAGGCAGCCCGTTGGTGAAGCGAGAGATGGGAGCTCCAGGGTGGGATGACTCCTTCCCTGGCTGTCTGACTGGCTCCCTGGGATCCCCTCCAGTGTGTCTGTTGAAGTCCTGTCTCTGAGGTTCACTGAAGGAGCCATGTCTAGTGGACTGTGGTGCAGATGTCCCAAGGTGCTTTAGCTCACTGTCTGACGGTACTTCATGCCCACCTGTCCAAGAGGAATTGAAATGTAAGCGCTCATGATTCTATGATAGCCTATTATTTGGTGATACTAAACTTTTTAACTCAGTCGTAAGGAAATGATACTCCTAAATAAAAAGTATATGATGGAGGCATAGTGTAAAGACTGACAGACTACGGAACCACGTAGCAAACGATAGTATTTTGTTATACAGGATTGGTTTATCTACATAATTCTTACCTGAAAGTGCTGGTGAGGGACCCTGAGACCCGGTGCAGAGCCTGGTTGAGTAGCCAGAGTCGTTGTGAGAGTCGTGTTCTATAGATGACTCCAGGTTGGTTCGTCCTGCTCCCCTTACAGCCTCTAAATGACCTTCAGCGAGGTAACCATCATACAGGCGCCTGACTGCCTGTTGAATCCTATACCTGCAAGACAGAACACAGCATTAGTCGAAGTAAATATAAAATATACATTGAACTTTTACTTTATCACTTTCTTGCTTTACAGTAAAATATCAACTGATGGAATATGCGAACACATCTCTAAACTGTTCATATTAGCACAGAGGTAATGAAGGTGAGCAGAATGATGTTTTTCTTATAGAACATGTCTGTTGGGCAAGATATATTTACCTGTCCATGTCAAGGTACGTTGCTGCGTCAAAGTCCTCATCAGCCTGTGCCAGGTGGGCATGGTAAGTCTCTGCAGTTTGCCCTTCCTCAGGAGTAGAAGGATATTTTGGGTACTGAGGGTAACCTTCATACCCTGGCTTAGTGCTCGGTGGATCTGCTGGGGCACTGGCTATTTGCGGCACGTGAGCGAGAGGGTTTCGTCCACGTAGGTCACCGTGCATGTACGGGTTGGTGTTGCGGTAGTCATAGCGACTGTAACCACTCCATCCCTGCGGGTGGTGGCCTTGGCTAAGATCGGTGTCTGAATTGCGCGTTCCCTCAGATCGTACAGTTTTCTTTGGTATGGCACCATTTTCAGCATGAGACTGAGAGACTCTAAGGTTGTCAACTGCCTGGTTGAGGTCTGTATGATGAAGGGCTGATGGTCTGCCAGGGGAAGCTGCGGGAACATCAGGTTGTGAGGTCATGTCTGGGTGCCGCACGAGGGGTGAGGGTTGAGCAGGTGAGAAGCGGTTCATGCGGTTGACCAGTGGGGAACCCTGGCTGGAGGATCCACTCATTCCTCGGCTGATTCGGCTTCCGTTTCGACCAGCCGAGGCATCGCTGCTTACAGAATCGTTCAGTTGGTCTCTGCTCTGCAGCATCCTACCAGGACTTTCGGCCCTAGTCCTCTCTAATGATTTTTGTTCCTCTCGTGGATTTCGAGGATCTGCCAAAACCTGACGCGCATCTAGTGACCGACTGCGTCCTTCCTGTCCTCTAGCGTTGTCTATGAATCCTCGACTATCAGCAGAGACGCTCCTAGATAGGTAGTCGCTGGGGGAGGGGCAGCGCATGGCACCGGGAACCAGGGAAGCAATAGGCTTGGGGGAATCATAGATGATCGTGTCGGCCTCATCTTGAACGTTCTGTGGGATGTTATACATGGAGGTTGGATGATCAAGCACTCTCAGTCCTTTGTAGACAGACTCACGGTCACTCTCGCCATCATCACGGTATTCAGACACCGCCTCCTCTGACCGAGACCTGGAAAAGAAAAAAAATATCAGTAATGTACGTCATAACAACATTAATGCAAATTGCAAAGCTACGCATGACCTGTTGGCAGCAATTATCTACTTCAACAGAAAATGTTTTCCCTGTAATATGTCAACTAATGTCACGAACAGCAACTTCAATTCACCTCGTCAAAGGGAACAAGCCAGTTAGAGGATCCCTCGCTCTTCTGATGGATCCTCTGAAGACACATGACCTGGGCACCAGCGCAGGTTGGTTCTGGGAGTCCCGGGCGGCCAGGCGTCGCTCCACCCACTGCTGAAGCTGAGACATGCGAGACTCCGCCTGTACCTGCCGGGTAGTGATGTTCCTCTCTGTACGCTGCCGACACTCTTCCTTCTCGTCTGCCAACTGTTGGGGTCACCAAGCATTAGCAAAATGTTTTTCATCTACTTGGCTAAATATTTCTTTTGCGAATATATATCACAAGCAATTAAGTATAAACTATCTTGTTCGAGCTCGATGTTTTCTTTGAAATTTAGTAAAATGGACCTCTCTGTGTGATGGGGTTTACTTCTCTTTTTTTTGTTAAAGGAAGTACGAAAATTTTTTGCCTTGAAATGATACAAAAGCTTTAGTCAGACTTTCCCAATTCAAAATCCATAACTAAAGAAGAATATGTCACATATCTTATAGGTATGATGCAATCACATGGCAAAATATTCAACCGTGTTAAATTCTCTAGATAATGATGTGAATCACTTGAAACCTATGTTTGCAACACGAGGGAGACCAACGCTCCTAAAATGGTGGTTGATATGTGATCATCCACATGTTTCTGACACATAAGCAGAAACTTTTGATGTGGCTAAAATCTCAATGTATACTTTCAAGATAAACTGCAGTGTTCGTGTATTCCTTTCTCTTAAAAGAACATTCTAAAGAAGGAAAAAAGATCAGCTCCATTTTTCGGGTAGTATATGATGCTGCTAATATACTCAGTTGACTATTTGTGACCTTAAGAAAGGCCTACAAATCAAAACGTTATCAACTGTTATCTCATAGAGCCTTGAACACTGACATCATCATCATCATCATCAATGATCAAACTCCTACGACTTGCCTTCTGCTTGACGTTATCACTCAGGTGTTGGATGTGCGACTTGGTTCGGTGCTCCAGGTTGGTGATCTTGGCGTCCAGTTTGTCGTGCGCAGCGTCAATGTGGTCCATGAGCGCTACCTTGTCTTTCTCCAGCTTGTCCTCCACATTCTTGAAGAAGGGGGCGCAGTAGCAGGTGTAGCCTACACCAATGGGACCCTGCAGGACAGAAAGACACCAGTGGTGTTGGTGAGCAAGGGGGAGGGAGACAAGAGTGAGGGAGGGGAGGATACATTTACTATCACTTGTCTGCAAAAACTTCGAAAATCTTTAGCTTTGATTTTTTTTGTGTGAGCCTGTGTGCAAGCTTCATATTTTTAATCGCAAGAAAATAAAAATGTAATATATTAACAACAGATTGCTTTCTTCACCTGTTCAAACGGTTCCAGAAATTGAAAGGAGCAGCAAATAGACAGTCAGGTACCGGAATCCAACCATGGAAAGTGCACTATCGGGAGTATTATTTACTACTGTGAACTCTGTTGAGAATTCCTAACATTCAACTGTGCTAAAATGCGCGTGCTATGAGTTTCCTGTTTTGGCGTGATATCATACTAACTGTAAAGCTAGATGAAGGTAGAAATAAAGTAATGGAGATGTAATGATCGCGTTTGACTTTCTTCAGAACAAAAGAATTTCGAGATTTTAATAAAAAGTAATATAACTCAAGTTACGCATGAACTGTTTGTATGAATGTAAATGATAATATAGTCAATATTCTCAATAATACCAAATGATACCTAATTTCATAAATATTCTTTTTAATGTTTTATACTTAAGAGTCAAATTTGTACAATATTGTAATGTTCCAGTTTTTTAGGTTTGACGATCATATATTTTCTCCAGTGTATTGAAACTAATTTTGTGCATTTTACACAATTTTTCGATACTCTTAGTACTGAAATGATCAATAATAGAACAATACCTGCATTATAGAAATTCCCAAAAAAGTTCATGGCTGATATGAAGAAGTTACAACAAATGAATGAAGTACTGGTGAAGAAATTATGATTAAATATTGATCTTTTTCGCCTGGCTTCATTGTATTTTTTAATGCTGAAAATCTCTTGAAAGATCGACTACTAATCACTACTCTCTCACCCATCAGATTTGCCGGGTATACCACACGACACGTCCAGTTTACATACTAATCCTAGAGTTACAATCTACCATAAGGAAAGACTCACTCACCTGTTTCCCTTTCTATAGCCTTTAATATACTCATCAACTGACTTCTAAACACGTGCATTTACTTAGTTCTCTCCAAATATTTAGGCCTCACTGCTCAACTTCGTTATAACTCAAGAGGTCGACTAAATATATAAAATAAATCAATAAGATAAGCAACATACTAGCAGTACTGTAATGCTTATTCCATTGACAGGGTCACTGTCATGCATCAAGCCTCATGTAACGTTTGTCATTTATTTAAGTTACCCAAGTAAGGTTAAGTTAACCCCACATAAGGTTTTATTTAAGTTACCCAGGTACAGTTTTCCTTAAGTTACTCAAGTAAAGTTATATTTAAGTTACCCATATAAGGTTAGACTAGTTAAGGATTTATTTTCAAAAAATGGTTTTCGTACCAATGGAATTGTGATAGACTTTTCAGAATGTCAGTTAACTGTTACAGTAAATCAATACTACTATGAGGTAAGGCCGGATTCATTATGAGGTTACGTATTAACGCGGGTGGTGGGAAACAGTGTTAGCGCCAACTAAGCCTTCGACAGCATTCCTTTCACATCTAAATTACCAAGAAGGAAAAACTCTGGAGACTTCCTAGGTGTAATAAGCAAGTGTCGTGTTCTCTATGTCTACTATAAGTGAAGCCAGCAATCATGAGTGTGAGAGGGAAAGTGGAACAAGGGCGTCGTTTGTTTTAGCCGAAACTGAGACATACTTTTCGGAGCGAACGGTATATCCGTGTGTTTGGTCTGTAGGGAGGCAGTAGCGGTTCCAAGAGAGCAAAATGTTTATACATATTGCGAGTTATTCCATGGTGTCAAATATGACAAATTTACCAAATTGTTAGGTGAAGACAAAACTGAGTGGACAACGACAGTTGTTGGAAAAGCAATAAACCTCCCTCACACAGGTGAGTCACATTATAATCTTTCACTTAGGGAGAGCTTTTGACGAACTGTATGATTAACGCTGCAGACCTTATGTGCCCAAAGAAGCGCTAAGCTTTTACGCATATCGCTCTCTCACGGAACACAGTAGGCGACTGAGGCTGTGAACTGTCTTATATTTTGCCAAGTCAGCTCCTAAACTAGACGATGACATTTTCAGCTTTCTTAAAAGCAACAGATAAAAACATAGTTGTCAATGACACAGCACAGATATCAGAGTTCCTTCAGCGTGTCCATTAAAAATAAAAATGAATAAAATACAAGATTTCATAAAGTTAGTACCTATGGCACAACTATAGAGAGCATTCTTCAGTATGACAGTAACTTTGAACAAATTAGGTGTGGACTGAAAGTTGGCAGCGACTGTTGCAACGAACGGTGCTCGTTCGGTGGTGTGAGGAAAAGTAGGAATTACAACAAAAATCAGTGATAAGATGCAGATGGAGGTCCAGGCCATGAGTTTTCTTTTGTTTTTCTTGTTTCAGTTTCAGTTTCAGTTTTCAAAATTTTATTCCTTGCAATATGCACTGCTTTATCACGGTAAGGTGCGCTGGCTGAACCGAAAGGTTGTCTCGAAGCGATTCTTCGAGCTACGAATCGAGACTGAAATATTTACGAGTGGAGAGAGGGAAATCCGTTCTTGCATTGCAAGATGAAAAATATTTGCAAGACCTCGCCTTCTTGGTAGTCATAATGGGGGATCTCAGTGCTCTTAACACGAGTATGCAGGGCAGCAGCCATGTTGTGACCGACTTTTACGACGCCGTATTTGCCTTTCAGATGAAGCTGTCTCCCTGGAAGAAGCAATTCTCTCATTACAATAAGGTACATTTCCTATCTTGAAGTCACTGCTCAACACGGCTGGGCGGAGGGTGGCGAGGACCCAGTGTGGTACTGGAGAGAGAGAGAGAGAGAGAGAGAGAGAGAGAGAGAGAGAGAGAGAGAGAATCAAGGTTGCTAATCTCAACCATGAATCCCAGGGCAGGTTTTCCGACTTCCGAAGCCATGATGTGGAGTTCAGACTTTTCAGCAGCGTTACTCTCTCCCAGAGGCAGGTGTCCATGAGGAGCTCCATGTGGATCTTACTGATCTGTGCTAAAGGATACGTTTGACACGCCCGGGATTCATGAACATTACTGATATCTAGGAGGAAACTTAATGGTAATGAAATTCTTTGCACTTAGGATGTTATCCATGTTGGTGAGCACCTGTAAGTGGATAAGTCTTCTCTGTGGTGAACATCAACGAGTCAAAACAGCGCTTAAGACTTAGGCTGACAGGCATTTGTACACCATCATGAAAGTGGCCATGGCGCGGCTATTAACGCTAAGCATCAAGGAGCAGGTTGTGGGCAAGAGGAGCCATAAGTCCAGGAGCAGTAGTCGCAGCTCGTGAGACGTTAGTGAGGACAAAAGATTTACCAGAAATTATGCTTTCATCAGGTGTCCCACAAGAGTTGCAGCAGTTCCTTTGTAAGTCCCTGTTTCTCTCTCTATAGCAATCTTTTATATATCCACGAAATAAATAATCACGTTCTGAAAACTGCCATAGTTGTGTTAAAGATAAATGGTGAGTCTCAAGAGTGTAAACTGAGATGGCAACAAATTTTGATAAATAGTTCCGGGAGTGGTCGGCAGCCAGCTTCAGACCAGGAATATGACCACCAAGTACCTTGAGCTTGACACTCCCGGTCTACATCAGTGTCCCACCTGATGACATCCAAAGCAGACATAGTGTGCACAGACGACAACACTCACCTTTACACAAACGAAAATCAAAAGCAATGCTCAACAGATGTGGAAAAAAAATCGTTTGAAAGAAAAGTGAGAATACAAACCAGAGGCACGAAATTCACCATAATTCTAAATACATGAATATAGAAACGAAAAACTGATTACTGAGGGTGAACCCATGGTGAACCCAAGGCTTTCACCACCTCCTTTCTCTTCATCAAACCACTCTTTATGACCATCTCTCATTTTGCACACCACCCCGACCAAAACACCCTACATCTGCCACCCTATCATCAAACACATTCAATAATCCTTCAAAATACTCACTCCATCTCCTCCTCACCTCATCACTACCCGTTACCAATTCCCCATTTGCCCCTTACATTGATGTTCCCATAAAAAAAAATTTTTTTCCTCACACTATTAACCTCCTTCCAAAGCATTTTATTCTCCCTAAAGTTTACTAATAATCACTCACCCCAACTCGCATTTCCCCTCTTTTTCCCCTGCACCTTCCTCTTGACCTCCTGCCGCATTTTCTTGACATTTTCCAATTATTTGCACTCCATCCCTGTAATTACCGCCCATACACTTCTCTTTTCCCTTTTACAAGTAGCTTTACTCTGTTATCCAACCACTCACTACCCTTTCTCACCTGCTCACCTCCCACCTTCCTCATACCACACACTTATCTTGTTCATACCCGCACTGCTTCCCTAAATATGTCCTTGAATGTCTCTCTCTCACACATTCCCAGAACTCCTGCTTGATCAGTAGTGCTAACCCTTCCATAGCTCTTGCTTTCACAGGAACCCCAGACTTTACCCCTAA
>JAUTYZ010206971.1:0-10579 GCA_032273725.1 Panulirus interruptus
TATATATATATATGTGTGTGTGTGTGTGTGCGCGCGCGCGAGGTATCTTAATCTTACATTTCTAACATACGGCTTTTTAAGTCCTTCATCCATGTCCACATTTACTTCTTCTTTACCTAGTTTGTTCCACACGTCTACTTCTCCGATACTGAGAAAAAGTTCCTATACTTCCCTTCTGACAGTTTCCTTTTCGTAGCTTCCCGTGATGTCCTCTAGTTTTGAAGTTCCTCTTTAGGTTTATAGAAAGTGATCCACAATGCGTATCAGTGTAGTCACCGCGGTATCTAATACGAGGGATGTCTCCCCCCCCCCCCCCCCTCATGCTCTCCTCCCCTCGTATGGGCAGTTGATGGGAGCATTCCCTTCTCGCCTCATTACTCATTTCCCTAAATCCTAGCACCATTTCGGACACGATCTGCTGGACTTTGTTATCGCAGTTCTGTGTGTTCCCATAATCTCTTAACCACGCCAGTACATCTCTTTGGAAATTATGGCATTACCTTTGACCCTGACCTTCCTGATCAGGTAAAAGGTCACGCCATCATATCCAAGGCTCGTACTATAATGCTCCAGGGTCGTACTCCCGCGCTCATGGGAACAGGTGAGGAGACCAAGCTGCTGCTGATGAACATTCCAGCTTAGATCGAACGTACATCTTTGGTATCTTTAAAGGTAGTCTTTGTGCACTGAAATATAGGTGCGATATTAAACAAACCATAGTTTTCTTCTCCTGCGACCTTCTGAACCTGATTTTTCCGGTGATTGGCCGAGTACAACCCATAGATCCCTGTCATGGGTTGATTCTTGTACTTTGCTTCGATCATTATGATAGTTACCGACTATTCATTCTCACCATTTCCCATGTCATTACATTTCTTTAGAGTTGAATTTTATGAGCCACTTATCTTACTACCATTGTGTTATGTCTAGGTCACGTTGCAATATGTTGCACCCTACTGCTTTGCAGTTAGTTCGTAAGTTTGGTGTTGTCAATAAGCATATGCGAGTGGAGTGATTTTCTTCTAGTTCGTCATTTACAGAAATCGGAAATGGAAGTGAGCCCCAGCACCGTGCTCCGAAGAACCTCACTTGTTTCCCCCTTACCCGGGTTGTAAAGATACCTGATATGTACTTTCTGCTCACCCCTTACATGACAGCTTCCAGTCTGTTTAAACACCCCCATCAACCCCCTTCTTCCGTGTTCTCCCAACACCAGCCTAGAAATTCAACCACTTTATCAAGGGATTATGGAGGACATTAACAAAGTAGTTCTAGCAGTCCAGGAATACACAGTCCACCCACCCACCTCTGTTTTCTAACATGTTTTCTAATCTCTCCCAGAAATGTAGGTAATTACCTATTTCTGCTTTATAGGAAGGGAGTTTTACACGTGTACGTGTGTGTGTGTGTGTGTGTGTGTGTGTGTGTGTGTGTGTGTGTGTGTGAGAGACTATTTTACATGTGAAGAAGGTGGTGGACTGTCATTAGGCCCCATGTCTAAACTCCACATTTCCATCCTACTTGCTTTTGAATTTGCCAGCGGTAGCCTTATTTATTTCTCATTTGCTGGGCTTTGTTCCACATCCTCAATGTCTGTTGCTGATGTGAAATGCTATTCTGCTATTATGATTCATTTCCCATCACATCTTCTGGTCAGTATAGTTCCAGTAGAATCTGAGGGTGGCCATCATGTCTCTCTTACCCTCTTCACAGTTAATGTGGGCAGATCAGGTATTTTCTTCCCCTCCGCAAAACACATTTCACATAATTTTAGCACCTTTGACGTCAGACCTTCTCTAGCAGTTCTGTTTCCTCATGTATGTAAGAACACCAAAGTGCTGATGCATATTGCGCCTCCGGAGGAACGTTCATACGTCCTTGATTTATGTGAGCAATTGCTTATCCGTGTACTTGAGGGTAATTTTGACATAGACATACCTTGCATCTCTCATCATCGTCTCAATGTGATTTTCTCGGGATGGGTTCAGGATAACGTCAGCTTCGGGGTCCCTTGCAATACTTTGTGTTCGTCATGTGTTCCTACCAACATGATGGTTACAGTCTCTAATGTTTTCACCCATTCCCATCTGTTTTGTCACTGTCGGCAAAAAAAATATAGAGTAATATCCGATTTATGCAAATAGTTTGCCAAGATAAATTAAATCATATTTGAGCGTGTATGTTTATGAATAAAGCGAGAGCAATAGAGACTAAAGCATTTTGCAAAAGCACGTATAATACTTCAGTAGCCAGACAAATGACTGATGATACTGAAGCCAAACAAATGTTGGGTAGCGAAGAAAGATTTCCAAGAGACCCGTAGACTATTACTCGTCCTGACAGTCAGTGGAAGCGATAAACCTGTCCAGTGAGAACTGTGTGGGCAGATGTGATACAATTCATCAACTAACTTTTGTATCGGAGGGCAAGGGACTTGACGCGCTCCTTCAAGGTTTTCTAATTCTATCACAAGGGCAGACCTTACGTACATGTAGAAGCTATAGCCGTGTTAAGGAAGTGGTTCATGGAGGATGGAGCCATGTTAGACAGGTGGCTTGTAGAAGCTGCAGCCATGTTAAGTAAGTGGCTTGTAGAAGCTGGAGCTATGTTAGACAGGTGGCTTGTAGAAACAGCAACCATGTTAAAGGGTGGCTTGTAGAAAATGCAACCATGTTAAAGGGTGGCTCGTATGTGCTGTAGCTATGTTAGACAGGTGGCTTGTAGAAAAAGCATCCATGTTAAAGGGTGGCTTGTATATGCTGAAGCCATGTTAAGCAGGTGGCTTGTAGAAGCTGCAGCTATGTTAGACAAGTGGCTAGTTGAAGCTGCAGCTATATTAGGCAGGGGGCTTACAGAAGCAGCAGCCATGTTAGACAAAATGCTGGTAGAAGCTACAGCCATTTTAGACAGATGCTTGTAGAATCTGTACCCATGTTAGACAGGTGGCTTGTTGAAGCTGTACCTATGTTAGACAGGTGTTTTATGAAAACTGTGGCCATGCTAGAGAGACGGCTTGTAGAAGCTGCAGCCATGTGGGACAAGTAGCTTGTAAAAGCTAAAAGCTTGTTGAAGCTGCAGCCATGTTAGGTGGCTTGCAGAAGCTCCAGCCATGTTAGGCAAGTGGCTTGCAAAAACTACAGCCATGTTAGGCAGGTCGGGTGCAGAAGCTACAGCTATGTTAGACAGGTGGAATTTGGCAAGGGCTTGCCAGAGGTCCGTAAACAAAGAGAACTTGTAGGGAAGCATTTCAGGGAACAGTTCCGGATTGTATGTTGTTGTCAGGGATAACTGACAAATGAACCATTGCTTCAGCGACGCTCCTCTGAACCCGAACACTGTGTGTGTGGACCGTGTCTGATAATGAAAGATTTATTGGGGGGGATGTAAAGCTTTCAGCGTCTGTGAGTAAGGGACGCAGATTCTCGTCCTCATTAAACCATATCGCCACAATAAACAAACAAATGGACGCTGGGTGATTGTGGGACAGTTGGTGGTGGGGATGTGTCTTAAGCACTGGATGGATGGATGGTTTGGCGACAAGAGTTACTGGCAACAGTTGCTTGGAAAAATAGTAGTAAAGATATTTTCTTTCTCATCATGAGTTTGTAAGAGCTGAGGAGTTCCCCGCCGCCGCTGATGCTGCGCGCGCGCGCTCGCGCGGGCTCAGGTCCAGACTCCGGGGGGAGCACGGGTTGGTCAAGGGCTATGACGGTCACATCATGACGTCATATCAGGGGCACATAATCCATGCGGCCGTACTTAATCCTTATGACATATGTAAACAACTCGTTTCATGTGTTTTATGACACCTCGGAGGATATTGCGGTTTTAGTTCTCTCTGGGGGCTAGGTACGTAGCTCGCATTGTGTTTTTTTTTTTAAGTCCACATAAAATATAATGACCACAAAGTTGTACGTGTGCTTTGCTGTATACAGAACCGGGTGATGACACACACACACACACACACACACACACTGGGATCCCACGAGTGTAAAACTCCCACCCCATACAGTACAAATAGATGATTACAAACAATTAATTACACATGTAATTACACACACAAAAAAAATGATCACTCCTTCGAAGGAAGATAACAGTGAAGGAGGGAAGATAAGTGATCCTGCAAAATGATAACATAAGATAACAGAAGATCTCTACCCTAGCCCCAGCTACGAAGCTGGGGGGGAAGAATATTACTCCATCACTCAATGATTAATGATTAACTCATCTCACCTCACAGCAGCAGTAGATTACATTCCAAGACGCTTGATGTTACTGGGTGTGACATACGAGTTAATGATAATCACACGCCGGAACTGGGAACCTTAAATAATGAAAGATGTAGGATATTGCGACAAAATTATTATAACAGAATTCAGCAGTTTATGAATAGGTCAGTAGTTAGTAATCTTTTATATACACGTTGTATAGATATTCAATAACTAGCTAACTAGACTATTTCTAGCTGGAGGGATCACTTTAGCACGTAAATGAACGTAAGAGAAATCAGGACCCGTATTTTCATAGAGGAAATCAGTTATCCTGTCCGATCAGGTTATCCAGAATTGACGAACAGGTTTCCTGACTAGCTACACTACGATTGATGACGTATCAAAAGCTAACCTGACCTAAACACTTATCAGAGACTCCCCGCGAGTAGACCTAAACAAAATTGAATTCTTGAGGTACCCTGTTACTCACTGTAAGAAGCAGTGAGACTCTAGTGCAGCTGCATATTTAACTGTAGCTCTGTCAAAGCAGGAACTCGTCAGGTGGACGCTGTGTAGAAGTGGACGCTGTGTAGAGCAGACAAACGCAGAGGGAAGCTGGCGAGCTTAATGCTGTGTTCATCAAAGACTGGAACACGGTTCAGCACCATAGAGTTTAGTGCTGAGAGTCTTGACGGCTGAGTATCCTAAGTTAGCTGTGGGTGTACCCGGCTGTGTAGAATGCTGTTTAAGACACAAATAGGTGGGCGCCGGTGAGCTGGAGTCAAACTTTAAAGACGAATGCTGTACACGCCGTTGTTGTAACGTGTTGATAGATGGAGTAGAGCACCGTGGGCAAATGCTTGTACAGCAGAGGTGCCGGCGTGGCTTAAAGACATAGCGTAACTGGTTTGGTGGAAGGGAGAGAAGTGCTGAGACCAGCTGCATGATGGTTGGTTGGGCTTTAGGCCTATCAAACAACTGCCAGGGTCGTTAAGGCCGTTAACGTCAAGCTGCATCCACTAACCGAAAAATATCTAACACCTTTTTCTGGCGGTGAGGGTAATTCTAAGACCATATACACTCACTCTAGGTTTATGGTCCGTGTGTGTGATGCTCATGAGGTTCCCGCCATATGTGAAGGAGATGATCACGTGACGGGACAGTGGTGCCTCGACCAACACTGGCGGGGTGACTCATGATTGGCATACACCTTCGTCCTGGGAAATACGATTAGTAATTCCCAGTGCAGTCGAACAGTACCCGGTGTTGATTTGTACGTGAGACAAAACAAAGCATTCACACGTATACAAAGCTTCATGTTATATATATACAGATGCGTGTAACTACTTGGAAAGCTGCCGATGAGAATGAGCGTAAAGCTCTCCACATTTACGTTAGAGTTTTAAACTAGGACAAGAGAACACCCGTTTCATCACCAAGATCAAGTGGTCGAATTGGATGAAGTACCGCAATTTCGTGTGCGTGTTGTTTGCAATATGCGTATGTAAGTTAGAAATTATTGGGCAGGGGTAATCACACACACACACACACACACACACACACACACACACACACACACACACAGAGAGAGAGAGAGAACTTGTATCGCCTGAAAAGAAATTCATACTAATTCTAAGCTGATTTGACAAATGGACAATCTGTTCGACCATCTGGTTGAGGTTTGGAAACTGGTTGTTGGCTCTGTGAAAAATTACACAACCAATTCTGGTGAATTTTGTCCTTATCTGCACCCAGCACCTGTAGCATGTCATGGCTTGGACGTGTGTAAGATGTTTATTTTGACAGAGACCCTTTTTTTTTTTGGATGAATAACTTTGAAAAAATATTTGATAGTCAACCCCATGACGGAAAGATTGCGCAAAACACTCAATAACTGAGAAGTGAATAAGATTAGCGATTTCAGAACAATATTACGTCTATAATGACGAAAGATTTCGGCCGGGCAGAAACATTTTCTGTTTCGGCGGAACGGACATGTGGCCAAAACGGACGTACGGACGTAGAGTCGGCCGTGCAACAGTATTAACATCCTGCCTGTAGTAGGCTTCTGGGTCCGGGTGCTGTAACAAGGCGGAGTGGACGCTTACATCCTCATTCCTATCAAGTTCGGGCGAACTACGTAGTGTTGCTTGTTCAGTACAAACCACCCTTACTAAACAATTCAGAGTGAACGCTGGTAAGCAGATGACACCATTTCAAAGCGAGTTTTGGCTCCATGGTACGCTGCCGCTGCTCGAACACGTCACTGCCACACGCCACAGGCCAGGTCTGTCACCATACGAAGTGTTCTTTACTACGGCTTATTATGTTAAGGGAGAGACGCTCATCCTGGTCTCGAGAACGTTTGTACTACATCCCATCTGAAAAACCTGGGTCACAGAAGGCATGAAAAGTATCCATTGAATCGTAATGGTTTGCAGCAGCCATATTTGTTATGGTAAGAGAGAGCCCTGCTCTGACGTCACTAGGCGGCGCTTTGGTATCGGTTCAATATAACACAATAAAACGCTCAATGAGGTGACATATGTTGCCATAAACAGGCTAAATATAAACTACGGAATGTGATCGGTTTAATTTTTATTGCCTAAATGTCACACAGAGTCCGAGGCCTTTTAGCTGTCAGGATGGTTTTGTCGTCCAAATCCAAATGCAGATTTTCCCTAATCCCTGTTAGTGAACTGCGACACCGGAGTGAAACATTTTCTTTTTTCAGTCTCCTTTTTCGCAAATGCACATCACAGAGGACTATATATCTTGGATATCTTGAAAAACCATTTTTTTTTTTGCTGGCTATATAATAAAACAAAGACCGTAAAAGAGAGAAAAAAAAGTGTCTTTTTGGTATGATATAAAAGTAATCATTCGACTAATCTTTCTGGTCTATTAGGAGTTGTCTGCCTGTATATTCGTTTTACCATAATCGTCAGACGGATTTCTTTACCTCGTCATGTTGTCGTTCCGTAGAACGTATTCTTTACGCGTACTAGTGTGTGTGTGTGTATGTATGTCGATGCCAGTATCTTTCGTGTGTGTTTGTATATATGTGTATGTGTGTGGTAGTACATCTCTCCGGTGTCTCTCCCCGACGGGAGAGGATAGACATAGAGATATACTAATATACTCAAGAGGTAGTTCACCAATATACTAAGGGATATGCTCAGGCCAGATACGATAACCAGCTGACACTGCAGAGCTCATAAAGGCAGACGTGAAGACGTTTGAGAGACAGGCTGTCTTGACCTGTCTTGTTTGATTCCCAGGTGAACCATGACTGACTCTGGTGCTTTTGTCGAACTTTTGTATTCGGTGTCTCGTCATATGAGAGAAAAGAGATGAAAGAGAAATGACAATGAATTATCATTAGTCACTTTCAGCTGGCCTGGGAGGCCTGATATATAACTTTTCTATCAAACGATAGAATGGAACTCAAACCTCCCCAGGCCTTCGTCGCCTTCAGTTCTAAGTGTTGCGTAGATCTCGTCCAGTCACGAGCAGAACCACCATGGAAGCCTCTCTTCTAATTGGTGGAAATGATTCCCATTGATGACGCAATCACATAGCAGCTGGGGGAGCATCGATGAGCGAAATTCCTGCAGGTTGATTCGTATGCAATGTCTGCAATTAGTTGCATATATCTGAATAATTTAAAGGGAGACTCCATTGTTATGGTTGACGAGAATCCCTGGGCGCCTATTCAGTGACTGGATTGGGGCTGGCTGAAGTGTAACTGCTATAATTGGAAGGGTGATTGTTTTTCGGTGGAGGGGGATAAATGTAGGTGGGAGGGATCGATGTGGATGGAAGAGGATTTTATGTGGGTGGAGTGGCTTTGGTTGTCCTTTGAGGGGAGAGGAGCAGGAAGATTAATAGTATAGGTGGAAAGGTGAACGGTGGCGATAGAAGGGTGACTAGTGTGGGAGGAAGGGCGTGGATACAGGGGTAAAGTCATTGTGTGGTGTTGGTTGTGAATGGAACTGCGATGGATGGAGGTAAGTGACTGAGATAGATGGAAAAGTGACTGGTGTAATTTAGGAGACTGGTATGAGTGGAAGTGGGATTCGCATGATCAGTTCAGTATGGGTGAAGGATAACTGATGTTAGTGGGAGGAATAACTGAGGCGGGGAGACTGTAACTGTTGTGGTTCCGGGATTGAGTTGTGCTGGTGTAGGATCTTTAGTGCCCACACTCCCTCCTCCTCTTGATTACCCTTCCTCCCCGATCCTCACCCATCCTCCTCCATGCTTATCGCCCCCTTCCCTTTTTCCTCCCTTTTCCTTTCTCCCTTCCTCTACCTTCCCCACAGCTAGTGCAGTGTAAATCATGGTGACTCCCCAAACAATAGTTACATCGAACGAACTAATTCCTTCCGCCCTTCACTTCAGAGCCAAACTGTCAAATGTCTATCTCCGTCTGTCGCTCATACACAGTAGAATGAAAGCGGGTGTCCTTCATATTTTCGTTTGATTTCGTGAATATATCAGCACATGATAAGAATATTAACCATTCTTGACTTTAAAAGGTTGAAAGTCATTAAAGTAACCACGTATCAAAAACGCTTTTGAACCATATGTGTTTCCAAATCGAGATGGATTTATTGGAACACTAGTGGTATAATGAAGGTATTAGGAAAGATACGTAAATTTGTAGCTGTATTTGTTAGATATGTAATCGGTTCTTTTCCTTCACTGCAGTGACCCCTCTCGCCGAGATGACAATAATACTTGATCATAACGCTACGACCCTTGATCACGACGGTACGACCCTTGAACACGACGGTACGATCCTTGATCACGACGGTACGACCCTTAAACACGACGGTACGACTCTTGATCACGACGGTACGACCCTTGATCACGACGGTACGACTCTTGATCACGATGGTACGACCCTTGAGCATCACGGTACAACCATTGGATATAATGGCCCACCGTTGTGCTCTGCTCAAGTGTCGTACCGTCGATCTCGGGAGGTTCAGGGAGGACTGACGCCACCTGGGTAAGGTGGTATCGAAGTGGGGTTACCCGCTCTTAGGAGTGACGACAGCGCTATACTGTCCCTTTATTGACAGATTGATATAGAACTGAACCGATTTTCCGCTAGATCCAATGCTAGGCAAGCACAGTTATCTAAGAGAGAAAAACGTATTAAGTAATATTAAAAAGAGGAACGAAAAGATATGATCATTACACACACGTGTGGTACTGACATCCAGCCCACAAACTCACACCCTCTCCACCTCTTACACAACACACTTGACAGTACTTGACTCCCACAACTCTCTACTCTACTCCTCTCTTTACACTGAGAACCATGGCCTGTACACCAATCACACGGGTCTCCGTTGCCGAATCAGAACAGCACCACCGGGTGAGGAAGGCTGAATGGCTTCCGGGCTCACGTTCACTGATATCAAGCGACTGGGACTCACTTCACCTCCTCTTACACTACTCTGACACCTGGATCTCTCTCCATTCATTTCTGTAACATTACCGGTCTCAGATCCAACCTCCCCTCCAATCTGTTTGCTTCCCCTGATCTTCTTCTCTATAAAACCCAACCCTATTCATTCGTACACTTCACCTCACTGTCCCTTCTATCCTCCTGTTAATACTCGTTCCCTTTTTTCGTACTGAACATATTTCCTCTCTCAATTAGCACCTACGCAGCATCTCGGACTTGGGAAGCAATAAACTCATAAACTGAATGTTGCACAACTAAATCTCCAGCTATAACCTCTATCAACGATTCCGCTTTAAGGGCAGTGCTTGTGCTTGCTGCAGCAAAAATACACTCATGCTTAGAGTTATTGCAAAGTTCATCAGTGTAAAGTTAAGCACAATTTTATATAAAGAAAGTGTTCTGATTTGACTTCAGAACTGTTGCTAATTTATGTGTCTGGTCCTTAACAAAAGTAATCTCCAATAACTTCTGTAAGACAACTTTTCCTCAGTCTTGCGACCCGATCAATCAATAGCTAACTTTCCAGCTAATAAAGCCGCTCTCTTCGGTACCTTGTTCTTCTCTACTTCTACTCTGGATGATTCCGCCTTCTCTGATATTTTCCTTGTACAGGGTCCTTCGAGTACTTTCCCAGCTTCAGGTGGCATACCTCCCACAATTCTGAGCTAGCTCCCATCCTTGGTTGCTAATTTCGTCTCTGTCTCAAACTCGTACATTTCCTTCATATTGGAAGCACGCCTTGGTGCAGCCCATCCCTGAGAAAGGAGACCCTTCCAACCCTTCCAACTATTGCCCCATCGCTCTCACTTCTGCTGTCTCCAAATTCTTTGAAACTCTCCTTAACTCTCACTTTCTCAAACACTTAGAATCCCATGTCCGTCTTTTC
>JAUTYZ010207193.1:0-10576 GCA_032273725.1 Panulirus interruptus
ACCAATTAACCCTCTTCTCGCATACATAATTCGATGGAATGACTGACAGAAAATCAGACATCCAAAGAGACAGAAAAATAGAAGACACAAGCAAGCTGAGAGAGAGGAAGAGGTATCTTAACACAAAAGAATTATATGAAAATAAAGAAAAAAGATGCGATGATGACTGACGAATATATGACACAAAGGAAAAAACATACGATGATGACTGACTAATATACGACACACATACACACAAACACAGAAATATGCAACAGACACATAATCAAAGAGAACTTAACACAAAGACAAAACAAACACAATCATACAACAAAAGCACACAGAGAAACTTACAACAAAGACACACAAGACATACAAAGCAGGCACATATAAAGAAACATACAACACAGCCATAAATACAGAAACATACAGTACAACAGACACAAATACAGAATGTAAAACAGAAGACAAACAAACAGGAATGTCTATAACACAAATACTTACATTCACAAAAACACAGAAAATAAAACACAAACAAGAAACAAAAAGACACAAACACAGAAATATACAACATAAAAACAAATACAACAAAATGTAAATAATACCATGCAACACACACAACATAGAAACATACACACAATATAGAAATTAACAACATACACACAAATACAAAACATACAATACAAAGAAAAACAGAAATATAACAAGCACAACCACAGAAACACACAACCCTGTTACATAAACAGAAATTTATAACAATGATACACAAATACAGAAACAGACAATCAAGACACGATCAAACATACAACACAAACATAGAAATATTAAATACTGATACCTAAACACACACACAAACACAATGAGGCCTTTCGAGCGTGGAACACTTGCCCCGCACCATACAAGTAAGTATTTACAGTACCATACAATAATGACATGCAAAAATAGAAATATGCAGCAATGACATACTTACAGAAACATACAAAACTGCTATAAACACACAAAAATGCAACAAAAACCTAAACATACACAATAAAAACATATAACTATGACACCCAAACAAAAAACTTAAACAATGACACAAAAACAGAAGCATATAAAACATACATGCTGAGAAATATACAATAATGACAGACAAACATAAATACATAAGACACAAATAAAGAAACATACAGGAATGACAAGCAGTCACAAACATACAACAAAGACATACAAACACAGAACATACAACAAATACTCAAATACAGAAACATACTTATACATATCACTACCAAGAAGGACATCAATGCAATCGCTTAAAAGGTTCTGTCTCTACCACCCTGCTCTGAACCAATAACTCTGATCATAATCATCACTATACAGATCATGGACCCTGAAACATCCAGTTTTTCATGTTTAAAAGATTGCTTAAAACAAAAAAACACAAAAAGAAGAAATTTACCATACTCACCCTTGGACAGGCCGAGAGGGGCATACGATTCTGTGTGAAGGAAGTGAAGATGTGGGTTGCCTTCCAAGAGAACTCTGTAGTGAACATGATGGTCATCCCATACCAACAACACTGCCTCACCAGCCTGGCATGAGTGCACACTGATCTTTCCTCGTTCTACCAAAGACGTCGCACTGCGCGTCTGATTGGTTCGTGGAAAAGAAACATAGCTTATCAAGGAAGATCATAAATCATATCTTGTTTCAAGTACATCACCTACAAGGAACTCAATTACTAACCACCTTCATACCTTCAAATAAAGACCTAATGCCAAAAAACATTTATTTGAAAGTTCTACATATTAGTTTGGCTATCATTAAAGTGTATCAGTAGCCAAATGGCTACACTTACATAACAATAATAAGTAAAAATTATTAGGCATGATTCAGGAAGTTTAAACACAAAATAAAGAAGAAATAGGGAAGCAAGGAAGTACCTACAATGGCAGAAATATGGAGATAATTCAGCTACAGAAGTGGAAAAATTAATCTCTAAGTAATAATGTAGAGCACAGTGTCAGCTATAAGGCCATCCAGCTATCTTTTCGAGTTCCCTCAAAACCACCATTATAAGTTAGTAACTATCAGCAACTTAACACTAAACCATACAGAAATTTTTCAATGTGTAAATGACCCAATGTTCTTAAAGTTCCCCAGTCCTCATAATTTGCACAAAAATGTGTAAAGTGTGAAAACAATGAGGGTCACTTCATTAAATATACACAAGGCAAAAACAAAAGTAAAATGGTGCAAGAACATAAGTAAAGGTATTAATAAGGAAAAATAATGTAAACAATAGATATCAATAAGCTTTGAGGAATTATGTGAGGTTTCAGTAAGTATACTACACCACCAGCTGAGCTGTAGTGGGAAGATTGCACAAGATAGGGATCTTAAATAATAAAGTATTACATTACTTATGGAATTCTGTGAAAAATGTGTGCCATCTTATCTACATTCAAGAACTTGCCATTACAACCTACAGTCAAGTTTTGGCTGTGCTGTCTCTCTTTCAAACATGAAATTTCAACTTTCAGTCTTTTTGAGTGAAAAGGGATGATGGAAGGATGGAGTGAAAAAGGCTTTGTGTGTTCGGGGCCTGAACATGCAGAAGGGTTAAAGGCATGCGCAGGATAGCTTAAGTGCACAGACTGCACCGTGCTGTCATTGAACTGAATCGAGGAATATGAAGCAGATGGGAGAATCCATAAAACTAAGACTTCAGAAAAATACACAAGCAAAACCTACCAGTTTATCTCTTAGCTCTTGGTTCTCTTGTTGGAGTTTTCTTACATCTTCATTTGTACTTAAAGGACCTGAGGGGGTTGAGGCAGAAGCAGCATCTGTAAAAGATATGCTGAGGTCATGTGGCCGCTCAGTAGTGAAGCTCAGTCGTTTAGCTCGCAAAACTTCCCCTTCCAGGCGAATAATATCCTTCTGGAGCATCTCACACCGCTCCTGAAAACAGGTAAAAAGTACCTAATTTAAGACATATCATAATAAAGAAATCAATATCAATGAAAACTTCAAGTAAATAACTTCATTTTACTTATAGGTGAAACTAAATTTCCAGCAGACAACAGTTATTTTGTTATTACATATAATGAACAGTAATCTTCATTCAAAGGAGGGAGCCAAGTTCAGAATTTTTCTTGAACATATCACATATCATCAATCTTAACACCTTCAAGTGTTGAAAACCCAAAAGCAATGGTGATAATGTTAACTGAGGAATTCTGGTTGGTGTTGTGGTTATTACAGTGCAGTACTTGCTAAATGTTTGACAAATTTTATTCAGCATGTTAATAAGCCTTGTTAGATCAGAATGTCCATTTTTTTTATTTATTCTGCTTGTTCATCTACCTATAAATTCCTTTTCCAAAAAGGAATCTGTCTCATGTCTCATCCCATCCTTTGACCTTACCGTTACTGTTCCAAAGTGAAAAGTAATGGTTGCACAGAGGTGACAGCAAGAGAGCTAATAATGAACAAGGCCTGAACCATACAAAAAAAAATTCAAGCACCCTTAGATCTAGTTTTGTTAACACAAATTCTGATTTACGTAAGTTACATGAGAGTTGTACAGTTCCAACTACTAATTACATTTCACTCTTGAGGTCATAAGATTATTACAACAAAGTCAGGGCTAGCAATAATTCCTACCTTCAGTGCTTCATTTTCTGAGGCAAGGGCACCCATGATGTGGTCAGCAGATTCCGCAGCAGCACTGTGCATTAATCTTCGTAGTTTTTCTGTCTCATCCGTTAAGAGCTCAACTCTTAACCGGAGGTCTTCAATTACTCTCTCCTTGTCCTGGGAAACTGACTTTATCGCATCATTAAAAACAATCTGAAAGATAAGGTAATATCATACTGCAAGGTACTTAACTGCTGTTTTTTATACTACAATAACATTATCATGAGGGAAACCAAAAGACTTACAAGTCCTAATCATCCACACCGCTAACATAATTCACATTTCTATAGGTTATCTGTGTGATGAAGTTGCTCTTACGCAAGTGCAGGCCTATGCTAACAATCCACTAGGCTCATATTCTATCCAGTGGTCAGACACAGTTGTTCCATAATCTTATCCAAAAAAATAGGTTTTTAATAATGATAAAAGAAAAAAAAATATTTCATTTTCTTCCTCACAGTTTACATCAACTATCCCTACATCCAGTTCTAGTCTACTTTAACCAACTACTCATACAATCAATATAACTCACCTCATCCCAACCCAGTTTCACTCCACAATCATTTAACCTACCAGTCTAATTCAATTATCCCATTACCCAGCAAGAGTCTAGTTCATCCATATCTTTACCCCTCTCACAAACTTAACCACCCCAACACCCTTTCCCAATCTAAATCAACCAACTCTTCACCCTTTCCAGTCTACCTTAACCATCTCTTATCTACCCTCCCTCCCTTCCTTTTGCCCTTCTCTCTCCCTCCTGTCTTTAATTCACACATTCCCCAATTTTCTCTCTCTCCAACCTTCTTCAATCATTAACCTTTTTGACCTAACATCAATCACTTTCTCCTCATCTATTAACTAACCTGTTTTTCTGCTTCTATCCTTCTTCTTTCTTCTTTTCTCATCTCTTCATGTTTTTGTAATTCTTCTTGCAATGCCTGAGCGAACTGCTCTTGGAGGCTAAGTTTGGTTGCCTCTAAAGCTGCTTCCTTCTCCTTCATCAATTCCTCTCGCAATCTAGCCAGTGCTGCCTCATGAGCGCCTAAGTCTAAGAACTCTCCGCGCTGACAGGACAAATCACAGAATATTAGTTCACTTTGCAAAATTATGATAATGTACTGGCTGTTGATACAAGCATTAGTTGGTAGAATTACTGGAGTCCTAGAACCATTCAACTCCAAAAGTGGCAGAAGAACTAACATCAAGTAAACAAAGAATGAAGAAATTGAGGATAATTACATCAATCCACCTTTAAATTTGACAATATCTTGGTATCTTGGGCGTGGAGGGGCATGGGAAATGAATCTGTTGCTGTTTACAAATGACAGCTCTCTGTAGGCAGACTCCAAAGAGAAACTCTAGGAATTGGTGACAGAGTCTGAATGAGTGTACGAAAAGAGAGAGATGAGAGTAATTGTGAAAAAAAAAACTGATGCAAGCACAGTTGTTCATATGTGCATATAAAAGTTGCTACTCACCTCAAACTTTTCTAATGAAGTTTCTGAGGGAGACTTATCCATGCTGGCTGTGGTCATCATTCTGAAGCGAGAACGCAACCCTTCCAACTCCATCTTGTACTGCTGACGAACATGCTCCACATTCGAATCTCGCTCTTCCCTGCAGCGTGTCTCCTACATAAAGAAGAATTTACTAATAGCAGTGTAAACTGAATAAGATTATATAAAATTCACTGAGGTAGACTATGCTAGACTATCGATTTTTATGGATTGTTCACGAAAATATCTTGTGGAGAATGTAGGCTACAGGCCACATTCACAATCCAAGTCCCACTTACATGGTCTGTCACACAGTCTCTTTGCCATATTATCCTAAAAACACTGGGATACCCCTTTTACCTAACATTTCTTGTGTTTTTTTTAGCTTGACTACTTCTCCTATGTATATTAATAAATTCAGGTTCTAAAGTAACAGAGTACATATCTATACAACTAATGACTGAATGTACTTACCAACTGCAGCTACCTATATTCTAAAAGTGAAAAGCAATTTCAATGCTAAATTCAAAACTCTACTATTGTTCATCAGAGTCAGCAACTTCCCATAAAAAATGTCAATGAATACCAACCAATGCTTAAATTAACAAAGAAAAAACTGTCATAACAAAGCCTTATAAAACTCATAAACTTACAATTTCGGTAATTTTTGCAGCCAACTCTCCTTGTTTGTCTTGCTCCCACTGGTGTTTGCATTGAGCAAGGAGAGTGCTATGTTTCTCAGTGAGGTCTTTGTGCTGCTGGTCAACCACCTCACGCCACTCCAATACCAGTTTAGTGCGAACTTCCTCACATGCTGTTTGAATGGCCTCTTCCTTCTCTTTTAAAAGTCTGAGGGCATTAAAAAACTAATATAAATAAGACAAACAAACTTGATAATAAAGAGGATTGTTTTGATACTTGCATCAGTGGAAATATCGGGAATTAGCATATGAGGGGCAATTCTTTACAACATCTGTTGGGTAGCACCGGTCAAGTGATAACTATTTAGCTTAATGTAAAGCCTCTATGGGACAGTGATTAGCTCTGAATATACCAAAGCAGATAACACCCTATCAGCACTTGCAAGCCTTGGATCAAATCTAGGTGACATGTATTGCATAAGTAGAGCATTAAACAAGTACCATAATTATTCCCAGAATAACGAGTAATCCTCAAAAATAGGAGCTATATTGAAAATAATTCCATCCGCAAGTAAATACTCTTACTGTGGTGAAGCATGATAATGCTATGTATACAGTTATACAAGGTAAGCAAAATAGGAAGACGTGAACATTTTGCTGATAATATTCTGCAAACATACTACAGGCTTGGTAAGTTGGTTGCTTTAAATAAGAGCTGTAGGGCTTTGAACAACTTTTGCCTTTTCTCTAATCAAAAAATAATTAGGTACAGCACTTAAAAAAAAAGTACACAGCATCTGAAAGAGTATTTAGGAATGTTAAAATTGATCTTTACCTCCATGACAACTATGATACTATAATATCACTGGGTAACATTAAACATCCATACTCACCTGTTGACATGTTCCTGGTGATCCTGAACCAGCTGTTCTCGCAGGCTCTCCAGTGCTTTCTTTTCCCGCTCGCTGAAGCTCACCTCTAAGATCTGAACAATTTTGTCTTTTTCTTCCTGGATGTGAGCATCAAATCGGTCTTGAAAGTTCTTTTCCAATTCACTGCGATCCCTTTCAGCCTTCTGAAGAGCTTCCTCCAAATTTTTCAGTTTCTGTGTGAAAGCCAATTTCATTTAAGTCCTCCCAAGAACACACACACACAGATATATAAATTTGATCTACATTATTTTATGTGGTGTCACTATCAATAGCCAGAGTACTTTGCTAAGGAAGCAAAAACAAGGTGGCAAATTTACCTTTGGCTAGCTTGTGGGGACACCTGTCACACACATTCTTCAGTAGTCAGTCTTCCTAAATTACTTTTGAATTTACACATCTTCCATCACTTGTTCTACTCAAATCTACAAGGATTTCCTATTTCATCCATCCTTTCTGCACATCCAGGTAAGGTAAAGGTATATTCAAATCTTTTTCACACTTATTTGCCTTTTGTTTTAACAAGATAGCACCCGAAATGAAAAGGCATCAGAGATACAGACAGATAAACAGCACCAGGAAAGGACAAATTGGCCTCATTTGCTAACATCCACTTTCTACCTGTCATTTATGATGCAATGAAACCAGAATCCCCCATCTAAAGTCAAAACCCATAGATGCCCTCGTTTCCCCTGACCACTTCAAATGCCCTGGTTCAGCCCAATAACAGTATGACACGCCCCATACGCCACAATGCCCCAATTCATTTAATTACATGCTTGCCTTTTACACTCCTGAAATTTCAGGCCTCGGTACCTAAAAACCTCTTTCACTCCATCTCTCCATCTCCTTCTTGGTCTACCTCTTGCTCCCTCCACTTCTGACACATATCTTCTTCGTCAGTCTCTTTCTTTGCTCATCCTCTCTAAATGTCCAGACCATTTTAGCACACCCTGATCAGCCCCCTTGACCATACTCCACTTATAAACACATCTCTTTCTTCGTATTACATTGTCATTCCTTGCACGATCAACCTGCCTTGCACCACACATTGTCCTCCAACAATTCATTTCCAACATACCCTCCATCTTCTGTTCCTTTGCATTCAGAGATAAGCCTAGCATACACAAAACAATATTGGGACTACAATACCTTCAAACATACCCATCTTTGCCCTAACTGACACTCTCCTTTCACACACTACTAAATGCTTCTAGGACCTCACCCCTTCTATACAGTGACTCACTTCAGCCTCCACAGTTTTATCTGCAGCCAAGTCTACTCCCAGGTATTGTAAGCATTCTACTTCTTCTATGTCCTCCCCATTAAGACATACTTTCAAGCTAACCTATTTCATCTCCCTGTGGCATCTCATCACCTTAATTTTGTTTACATTCACTCTGAACTCTTTCCTTTCACACACTATCTTAAGTTCTGTCACCAGCTCCCCAAGTTTCTCTCTTTAGTTTGCCACTACAATCATGTCATCTGCAAACAGCCACTGATTCACCTTCCATGCCCCACCAACCCCCATACCAAAGACCTGAAACACAGCAAAATCCAAGAGTGTTAACCTGAATGGCTCACCTGACTAAGGGATGAGAGCTCCTCCTGTCGTGCACCATCTTCCTCCTGCCAGTGCTCCTTCATGGCCACCATCTCCAGCTCATGCTCTAAAGTCAATCTCTTAACTGCCTCAACTTTCTCCTCCATTAACATTTTCTTCACCTCCTCAAATTCTGCAGTTGTTTGCTGAAATAAATACACATTTCACTACCAAAATCCTAAAAATCACAAGACTACATTACTAACAAATGGGAAAGAAGATATGCCAAGGAATAAAAGATATGTATATTTCAGACAGAATGAGAGCATAAATGGACAATACACTTCCCACCTTAAAGGAGACAACTCTGCTTCCATGTGGAGTGCAGCTTTGAAGTTGCAGGAGTCTCATATAAGGGGTCCCAGGGTTATGTAATTAACTAATTAACTAGGCTTACATACTTTTCACACTCTGAAAGTAATGATTTGTAACCTCTTTTCCCCAAATATATCACCTACTGACCTTCTACATATCTTCAAGTGTTACTGATCCAACAGAAATATTCTAAGGACCAACCTGTAAATTTTCCTGGTGGCGGTGCAGCTGCTCCTGGTACATCTCAATCTCACGCTGGGCATCACTTAGTTTATCGGTCTGAAGATCTAGTGTCCCCTGTAGTTGTTCCTGAAGCCTATCCTGGTCTGCACGAGCCAGCATTACTGCTTCACTCACCGCTGCACTTTGCTCAGCCGAAGTTTGCACCTGAATCTGCTTATGAAACCTCTTTTTAGCTGGTTGCCATCAAGGAATATGTCTGAATAATAAGTATATTTAGCACAACATTCATAACAGCAAGAATCATAAACATATCAAATATCCCAAATTATGCCATTACCATCCTCAAAAATAATAAGGCATCTTGTAAAGTGCCATGTATAACGATGCATCATGACAAACACTTTGAGTTTATACATTCAATGTAATAGGGTGTAGTATTAGATGCAAACAAAAAGAAAGTACGGAGAACCCACCTGTAATAAGACATCCAAGATTCGAGACGAGAGTTCTGAGATGTAGTTGACGTATGATTCCCCTTCATCTCGAACCTGAATAATTATAAACAAATATCAGTAAGGATGAATGATTCAAGCACATCACAAAGAAAATATTTGTGAAATTGTGTATGAAAAATTGACTAATATATTAAAATCTCATGAACTGAAAGGGTATTTCATGAAATACGTATTTGCTGCACAGCAGCATAGTTGCTATTTAGGCAGGATTATTAGGTAGAAACATTAGGTAAAAGTAGTAGGTAGGAGCATTAGATAGAAGTAGTCATTAGGAACATTAGGTAGGAGCCTCTGCAAACACTGCTCTAGACTTGCCCTCTGCCAGTGGCCTGTTAAGGGTGAGGCACTAAGGGAGCTTTCACACCAAAGTGACACGTCGGACATGGCATGCCACTTGAAAACGAACCTTTAGAAACAGATGAAACCTTTCTCACAGGAGTGGCGTGACACGTTGCATGTGCCATGTGTACTTGGATGCCACTCCGGGATCGGACCGGATCGTTTTTCTTCAGCGTGCGACGTGCCATCTCGGTCCAGTGTTGTCAGTTTTAATGGAGCTTTCACACCAATGTGATTACTAACCAAGATGATATTGATACGAATAACATTAAAGTGACAAAAAACTAGCGGATTTATGGCATATGTAGTGGATTTTCAATAGTCTCCAAATCGATTTTCGCCAGCCACATTTGACAACACTGCCTCGGTTGTGCAGTCTGTGGAGAGTACACGATTTCTTTGTGTTCTCGTGAACAGTTATTCAGCATGCCTCTTCCAGAAAGTGAGGCATTTAAGATATTGGAACAAATTTTTGACTGTTCTTTAACACCCATTAGTATGTTTTCTACACCCCCTTTTAAGTACATTTTAGTCTCGAGTTTTCGTTTCAGTTAATAATGATAATAATCATCATCATCATCATGTTGCTTATTTCTCAAAAGTGCCAATTCTTCCGATGAATTCACTAGCGCTCGGTAAAAATCATTTAGGCAAATTGTAAAATATTACAATTTAAATACTTCAAATATTGATCAAAGTCAATAAGTGGCACAAACTAAACTCTGTAATCATCCATCACAACACCTCTCTCAAGATTACTGTCATCTGAAACGAAAATTCGAGAATTATTTCAATGTCTTCTTCGATCTCAGTTCTTTTCATGTGTGTCTTTTAAACTTGTAAAAATTTTAAATAATTTTGAACTTAGTACCATGTAGGCCTAAACACT
>JAUTYZ010207746.1:0-10572 GCA_032273725.1 Panulirus interruptus
GGTGGTTTGGGCATGTGGAAAGAATGCAAGAGTGGGAGTTTACAAGGAGAGTGTATGATAGTACAATTAAAGGGGTTCATATGAGAGGAAGACCACCTGTGATATGGGAAAACAGGGTGGAGAAATACTGGAGGGAGAGAAATGGTGAAAGAATGCGTGGAATGGTGTATGTGAGGGAGGCATGTAAGGACAAGGATAAGCAGAGACCTTTTGCCGTGGCCACTCCTTGATGGAAGTTCGCGGAGGGAACGGGCGTGAGAGATATAGATAGATAGATAGATGAGATTTTTATTGTAAATTTTTAGATACATGTAAGTGAACTAGAACATTCACTTTATAAGACTTTGAAATACAGTAGAGATGATGTTATGGTGATTGTATGAACCCATCTTTTTTAAAATTTCTTTTTTTTCTGTAACTCTGCTTTTATGTTTCATGTATCTCTACCCACCTAATTCCTTTAGCTGTGTACACCTCTTTGAGTATTAGACCTTCTGCTTTGAGGTATTTCTTTCATTACATCCAAGTGCTGGAATCCTATATGCTGGGAATTTCAATGTGTACCACGGGATGATTTTGTTGGAGTCAGGACCCTTCCTTTTTCCCTCCTTAATGATCTAGAAGAACTAATTAAACACTGAATATGAGTTCTTGATCATCATGACTACCCTTTTTTTTTTCCTCTAAACCTTGCTACCACAAATGCACTATGTCTGCTCCCTTAGGGACTTCCAATCACAATTTTACTCCTGTCTTTTCCAATAGGGCACATCCCTCTCGTGAAATTTCATCTTTACCACTTTTGGAAGGCTTATGGTCTTTCTTATGCAGGTTTTACAGTGACTTCCCTAGGTACCACCACTGCTTTGCTGGCCAGGATGCCTTCAACTGTGCTGGGCACATAGCAGGGATCATCTTTACTAGGATAGATTCCTGTGCCTCTTTTTCTTCTACATCTTTATCCCTTCCAGTCATTACTTGGTAGCTCTTACTTTGATGTCTGTCTCATCAGGGACACTGTATTGGGCCATGAAACTCTTCCCTTCTGAAGTTCATTCTGCCCTCATTTCTTCTTGGAATCATTGCAGAGCTGTTCATAGTAGAGGCAACCATACCTTCATGAAAAGAAAGTGTACCGATTCGACTTCTCCTTCAACTTATAAATATTTCTGTTCCCAAATCAAAATCATCTCCAATAACTTTTGCCCTTCAACTTTTTCTCTTCTTCTCTGACTTGATCGGTCTTTAGCTCACTCTCCAACTAACGATGAAGTTTTTTATCTCCTTATTTTCCCCAAACACTCCTTTTAGATGATTCCACTTCCTTCTTCCCTCCACTACTTCTTGCCACTAAGCCTGTGCCCTCTGTTACGTTTTCTTTGTGCAAGGTCTTCTTAGTAGTCTCTCAGTAGGGAAGGTATATGGTTAAGATGGCATACCTTCTTGTATCCAAAGAAGCATGCCTCTGAGCTATCTCCTCCAATCCTTGCTTATCTGTTAAGTCTGTCTAGAAACTCAAACTTTTCTTTCCTCTTGGAAGCATTACTTGGTACGATGAATCCCTAAGAAAGCAGACTGTTCTATTATTTCTAAATTTCAACCCATGAGACTCACTTCTGCTATCTCCGTTGTGTTTGAGACACCCTAAACTCCCACTTCCTTGAAAACTTAGAATCTCATTTTCTTCTTTCAGATCACCTATATGGCTTTTGTGGTGCATGGTCTACTGCTGATCTTCTCTTTTAAGTGGCTAAGCTCTAGTCCTCCTCTCTCAGGGATTGTGGTAAATCTAATGTTGTGTCCCTCAACATCTCCAAAGCATTTAACACAATGTTGTATAAGGTTGTGTTTTCTAAGGTTCTTTGCTTTGTTTTTTTGCCTTTCTCTGGTCTGTGATGAATAGCTTCTTTCTAGTCATTTTATTGTAGTAGTTGTTGATGGAGTGACTTTTCCCACTTAATCTATCAACAGTGGTATCTCTCCTTTTGCCTCCTGATACAGTGCTCTCTCTCTTCTCTCCAAAACTGACCTTTCCTCACCCTCTAACCTTAATCACTCATATGCTCATGTACTTCAGCTCACTTTCCCTCGCCTCCTGACATCAGTACTCGTTCTTTTCTTAGTTTTAACATATTTCCTCTCTTAATTCGGATCTATGCAGCATTTCCATTTGGGAAAGTAGTGCAAAAATATAGTTTCTGCTTGTATATCTTTCTAATTCACACTCACTTCATCCTGTTAGATTTCAGAACACCATTATTCATCCTTTACAGTAAAAGTCATATTGTGCATAACCATATCCTCCATTCCCAATTGATAACTCCACAAAATGAATATTACAAAATTTGCTTCCCAGATGTGGGTGTTGTATTAGTGACAAAATTATTTGTCTTGTGAGCAACTGTTCCATATTTACAGGGACCTATTTGCCCTATCATAGAGTACTGCTTGCAAATCTAGGGTGGCTCTTCTTCCAGCTTTCTGTTAGCCAGAGTGGAATCAAAAGCATTCTACCTTATGAACTCTCCAGCTATCACCTCTCTTCAGCCATCTCTTTCTGTACTCTAAAGAAGCTTAGGAATTCTCTTCCATCTTCTACTTTTCAAATTACCTTTCCTTTTCCTTTCATTCGAGATGATTATGATTCGGGAATGTTTTTGTTGTTGGTGTGTTGGCTACTATATGTACATAGAAAAATCAGTGAAATATACATGATCATCTGTTATCCATAGACCATAAGGATGTGATGCAGTTCCCACAGGTAAACTAATAGTATGCAAGGTACAATGAGGTCATTGGTAAGCATTTGTAAAATTTTGCTTGCATTGACAGGGTGGTTACATGGCAGCAAAAGTGGCCAAGCTAGAGGGCCAATACGAATCTTCTGTCACACTTGCTGCTGGGGAAAGGGGTCGGAGAATATTTCATGGTATAGCAATATTTGTGAATGGATACACAGGTATGTGGTTAAAAATTGACAATTTTAAGTTATGGAATCATGTAGACTTTTCTTAGTAAGACAGTTTGATATAAATAATGATTAGAATTTTGGTAGGAATGTGTTTATTATGATGATGAAGGGCAGATACATTGTTTGGTAAAACTTTCAGTATTAACCTACCTGATTTAATGCTGAATTTATCCATGAAAGAGTGAGGGAAATAGTTTTCTAATACTGAAATATTGTATACAGTACATTGAGCTAGATACACATTGGGTATATCATTAACAAACAAGGGCCAAATGAATCAGAATCCTGATTGTCCAAGAGACCATGAGTGAGTATGTCTCAAAACTGGGGCTTACTTGACCAGAATAGTAGTTGTTAAGGGTGTTATTAATTAGAATCACACTTGAACAGGGTTTGATTTTTGCAGTTATTAGTTGCACAATATTTAGATAAATGAGATATGAATTATCCAGGGCTTGGGTGTCTGAACCACAGGTTTCCAATGTTTGATTAATTAGATTTCTATATATTCTAGGTATGTTTAACTAGAGTATTTGGTTCTGGGATTTGAGTACCTATTCTTGATTTTCCTTAGCTTTTTTAGGTGGATGTTGATTGGCCAGATTTTGGTATTCGTATGAAAGTATACAAACCTTTGTGTTGTCGAATGCTGGTTATTCACTGTTCTGAATACTAAGGATCCTAAATTGATCAAGGCTTAGTGAACTAAATTGTCAGTTTCCCAAGGTTTAGTTATATAGTATCTTAAATATAAAAGGAGTTTTATTTTACCCATATTAATATTGGATTAATATGTTGTTATTTTGACCTAGTTACAAAAAAAAAAAATCTGAATTGTGTGGACCTTGTTTGACCAGAATTATGATTATCCAGTACTGGAATAGATATACTGTGTTCATCATTATTCATGACATAGCAAACCAGAAGTGTGATAGACTTAGGCATTTATCCAGCCAGAAGTGTAACTATCATGGACATTGCTGACCAGAATTTGATTATCCCTAGATCCTGTTGACCAAAATTAGGTCAACTAAAGACCGGATTGATTCGAACTGTGATTGTTTACGACCTGGTTGACCACGAATGTGATTATACGGATCCTGGCCTTCTGCGACAGTGATTATCCAGGATCTTCAAGAACTGGTAAACCAGAACTGGTTACCAAAGACCCCTGCTAACCAGCTTTTTGGTCATCTTGAAACTGAATGACCAGAAATGTGTTTATCCAGGATATAACTAACCAGAATTATGAGTGCCCAGGACCTGCATTACAAAAATGAAATTTTCAAGACATAGTGTCATATAATTATAGTAATTAAGTCACTGGTTCACTAGAATTTGAATTATTCTTAGCTCTCTTGTTAACATGTTTACCATCAAAGTTGATAAACATGTAACATAAAAGAAAGCAAGTAACTAAGAAAATATACTTAAGGTTTCTTGTAATTATGAAATCTTTTTAACTGTGATGATTTGCTGTGACTGTTTTGCTTTATTTTGTCATATATTGTATCAATCTTTCTTACAACACTTACATTTTGCAGAAAGAAATGTTCCCCTAAAATTTTCTGATATGACACTTTACTTAAATGGCTACTTACAGAGTGAAAGTGTTTGTGATCTCTTTTAGAATTAATCACAACTAGAACCAAAGGAAGAAGTTAATTAGTGTCAGATACCATTGTCTTATCATTATAGGTTTCAGCTTTATGTTTACAGTTTTTAGTGTTAAGAAAATAGGTAACTTTTATTATGAGAACTTGTTAGAAGTTTTGCTTTGTAGATGTCTCTTGATTAGTAGGTATATTCCATAAAAAGAGGAGGTAAAGGTGAGATGAAGTGAGTAATTTGAAGGAATGTTGAATGTATTAGATAACAGGGTGGCAGATGTGAGGTGTTTGTGATTTGGAGGTATGCAAAGAAAGTGGTTTGGTGAAGAGTTGATGAAAGCCTTGTGCACGATGAAATTTGGCAAAGCAGCTGGGGTGGATAAGATTGAAGTTGAATTTTTCAAGAAAGAGCGAGACAGTGTTGTTGATTGGTTAGTTATTTTCATTGTGTGCATGGCTCAAGATGAGATGCTTGAGGATTGTCAGTATGCTTATATAGTGCCATTGTGTAAAGGCAAGAGGGAAAAAAGTGAATGGTGATATGCACAAAGCATCAGACAGGGAAGGAGCACTGTTATGAATATATTGTCTGAGAGGATAGCTACTAGAAACAGTGAGGAGTTAATATGAAGAGAGGAAGGTGTGTGTGTATGTTAGTAGGAAGAAAGATGGGTCTGTGGCAGGGGTGTGTGGTGTCATTTTGAGTATTTAATCCATTTATGGAAGGGATGGTGAGGGAGGTAATTGAGTGGGCCTTGAAGAAAGGGGTAGGTCTGCAGTATATTGGGAATGGGGTTGCTTGGATGTTGAGTCAGTTTCTATTTGCTAATGATGAGGTACTGATGGCATACGAATGAGAAACTAAAGAAGCTACTGTCTGAGTTTGGGAGAGTGTTTGAAAGGAGAAAATTGAGGGTAAATGTGAATAAAAGTCAATTATTAAGTTTAGCAGGGGAGAGAGACAGGTTGGTTGGAGTGTGAGTTTGAATGGAGAGAACCTAAAGGGATTGGGATGTTTTAGATTCCTGCAAGTGGACATGTTTGCAGATGGAACCCTGTGAGCTGAAGTAAGCTGTAGTGTGGGTGAGTGAGCTAAGTTCCTAGCTGCTCTGAGGAGTATGCAGAAAGCAAGGTCACAGTCTATGAGGATAAAGATGGATAGAGATGAAATGGATAGATGGTATAGTAGTCCTGATGGTGTTGTATGGATGCGATAGATAAAAAGGTACAGAAGAGGGTGGATATGTTAAAAATGAAATTTTTGAGGGTGAGGAGGGTTGATTGAGTAAGAAATGACAGGTTAATGGGAAGGTGAGGTAGTAAGAAAAGTATGGTTGAAAGAGCTGAAGAGGGTGTATTGAAATGGTTTGGACATTTGAAGAGGATGAGTGAGGAGAGGCTGACTCGGAGGGTATACATGTCAGAAGTGGAGGACAGCAAGAAGGGGTGGACTGAGGACAAGATGGAAGGATGGAGTGAAACATGCTCTGAGAGACCAGGGCCCAAATGTGGAGAAGTGTTTGAGGTGTGGATAGGAATTAGTGAATTGGAGTGATGTGGTATACAGGGAACAGTGTCTTGTCCATAGTTTTAAGCATGGCATATTAATGAGTTAGGGGAAACTGTGGAAAGATCTGTAGGGATTTTCAGTGGATAGGGGGACCTGGTTTCAGTGCATTATATATGACAACTAGAGAGTATATGTGAGCAAATGAGGCCATCTTTCATCTGTTCCTGATGCATCCTTGTTATATGGGTAAAGGTGAACAAATTTAGAAAAAAATTAAGAAGAACAGTTTTCTTCCCTGTATTCATTTATTGGAAAATGGTATATGCTGAGGAAATGTATATGTACCTTTCAACATCTCTGAATACCTCAGTCTTACCAGTGCACTCCATGTTTATTTTCTCAGAGTTCTGCCTCTTATCCACTTATTACGTATATCGCTGACTTCATATAAATGTTATGACTTTTATCATTTTTTCTCTTTTTGTGATCAGATTGCAGCATTTCTCACTCGACATTTAAATACAGAATTTTTCTTCCTATGTCCTCATTCCTTTATGTTTACTTATCCAAAGATGCAAGTAGACATCTGTTAGTTGAATGAACAGTTGATGAACTCAGATATAGATGAGTCCCCATCTGATATTGATATATCTTGCAGAGCCAACAGCTGAGGAACTGAAACGAATAATGATGACCAATGGTGGCACATACCATCACTACTACTCTCGGAGCAAGACCACCCACATCATTGCCAACAATCTCCCAGATACTAAGATAAGAAATATGAACACAGATAAGATTGTTAGTCCAAAATGGATCACAGATTCTTTAGAGGCTGGACATCTTCTAGACTACACTAAGTACATTTTATACACTAATCGATCAAGAAGTCAACCTGGACTACCTTTTAGACCAATATCTGTTTCTAAAGAGAAGCTTGACGTTGGTAGAAAATATTCCACCTCTGTACCTATCTCAGAAGGAAGACCACTCATGCATGATGCTTTAAATCTCAAAGAAGTTAATTCAGGTCCAACGGTAGACAAATTAAAAGACTCTGATAAAGTCTCAACAGAGACAAACATAACTTCAGGAGCTAAGAATGAAATTAATCCCAGAAGACTGGTAAGCGATATAGCAAAGTCAGATAAACCACGATGTGGTTCGACTTCAACCAATTCTTATAACTATAGTCCTGTGAAGAGTCATTCCATGAGTACCGCTAACCCAGAGTTTCTCTCTGAATTCTACAACAACTCTAGACTTCATCACATCTCAACAATGGGGGCCATGTTCAAGCAGTATGTAAATGAGCTGCAGAATAAGAATGAAGATTTTTCAGGTCGAAAAGGTTTAATGGAATGGGTGAATAGTAAATGCAAAGGAGAGAAATCACTAGCAGGAAGTTCAGCAACAGGAACATCATTTGGCCTTGTCTCAAAGAAAAGTAACAAAAGAACTGTGATGCATATTGACATGGACTGTTTCTTTGTCTCTGTGGGCCTTCGGAAGCATCCAGAATTACGTGGGAAACCCATAGCTGTTACACATGCAAAGGGTAACCCTAAATCTCAGGTGCGAGAGGGAATGGATCGTCAGTATGAATTAAACTATTATAAAGAACGGGCTGAGAAGCGACTTCAAGCAAAAATGAGACCATCTAATGCTGCCAAATCAACAAATGCTGACGTGGCTGCTGAGTGTTTTGATGAAGATAATACAAAAGAGTCAGATAAGACACCAGTCTCTGTGGTGGTCCCAGCTTCTAATAAAAAATTTTCAACAATATCTCTTATTGATGACACAAGCTCAATGTCAGAAATTGCATCTTGTAGCTACGAGGCACGTAAAATGGGTGTGAGAAATGGCATGTTTCTTGGGCCAGCGCTGAAGTTGTGTCCTGACCTACAGACGATACCATATGACTTTGATGGTTACAAAGAGGTTTCATACAAACTCTATGACATTGTTGCCAGGTAAGTTTTATTAAAACTTGCAAACTAATTCTTTTTTATCCTTTTAAAAGCAGAGAATTAACATGGAAATTTTAGTTTACTCATGGTCACTTTAAGTAGCTTTCTTGGGAAGTAGATCCTCCTCCCCAGTAGACTACAGTGGTAAGTCCTTACAAGTATGGGCAAGTAAGGAAGTTTACTTACAAAGTTAAATTTGAGCATGTGAAAAGCATGTTTTTTAGCTAGACTTCTCACTTGCCCTCATCGTACAATCCATTCTACTTTCTCTCATTAAGATAGGGACACCTACTAATGACCTTTAAGGATCTCTTAGCAGTATTACAGCAAAGTGGGGGGGTTTCAGCATCATGTCATCACTAGTTGCACATGGTAATTACAACTTAGCCGGTGATCATAACTTAATTGGTGATTACAGTAATGTTTTTAGCTGATTTTTCGATACACATTATGCTGTAGTTGCATTTTTTATACACATTAAGCATAACAAGCATTATTAGGTATATGTTCTCCTCTACCTTGGGGTAAACTGATGCATTATTAGTCAACCTATTCAATAGTAATGACTGGCAATGTCAAAAAACTTGAGAATTTTTTTAATCCCTTCTTTTTCAGTTTCACTCATGATATAGAGGCTGTTAGCTGTGATGAAATGTTTATTGAACTGACAGAGCTCATTCATACATGCCAGGTGACTCCTGAGGACTTTGCAACTTATCTTCGGGAGAAAATAAAGGTAAGGTTTTGTAATGGGGCATATTTATTTCTTTCCTGCTAATACCTCCTTGAGTATTTTTAAAAGTAGCGTTAACTTTTTATAGAGTCATAGAGTACATTTATTTTAGACAGAGAGCACCCTAGACAGTAGCACATTAAACTTTTGAATATTTGCAAATACAGTATTATTTTCTTCCTAGGAGAAAACTGGTATAACACCCTAGAATTCTAGTAAAAGCATTCTCCCTGTAGATATCATGGTGCTAGGAATACAACAGTGAGTTCCCCTAAACAGGTGTAGTGTCGGTTGTTTTACATATCTAAATTTCCTCAACTGCAAAGGGAAGCCCAGCAGAAAACTCTGCAATCACAGTAGATGTAGTGGACTTAGAAAACAACCCACCAGGTATCACTAGCATTCTTTTTCATATATACCTGGGAGTGGTCGAATAGCTATCACAAGGAAGAATTATAGTGGATTTCTAAGGCACTAACCCTCACTGTTCTTTAGTGCTTTTAGGCCTAGGATATATAAAGGACTGTTATATAACATGTTAGGCTTCCCTTAAGAATTTAACAATTTATGAACATCATCAGTGAGTAAATAGTTCCTTGAATTACCAGAAAAAAGGGGAATCCCACAAAGCAAGGCTGGAATTACTCCACTGCAGAACCAACTGGTTGGCTTTGGGATTGGTCAAGCCATGTAGGGGTAAAGCTTGAAGCTACATTTTGGTCCTCTAGACCTGTGAAACAACCAAAGCTATAAAAGAGAAGTGTCAAAAGCAAGGTTGTGTATTATGTTTTTCACTGAAAAGTCAAGAAAAACAGATCTTTTATGTTGTTGTACTAACTTGCATAATTTGTAGAAAACTAGACGTTAAATGCAGTTCAAAATCTTCATGGTTTAAAAAAAACTTGACTCTCTCCTATTCTTATTCATATTGTAGCAGAAAATTGGACTGTGATGAACTGTAAATACAACTTTCCAAACTGAAAGAAAAAATTTCATGCTGGCTGTTACGATCTTCTAATCAGTGGCGAGTGTGCTTCAGGCCCGTTGTTGTGAGGACTCAAGAAATGTTTTTCAAAAAGAATAGTTGGGAAAGAAAAGAAAAAAATGAATGACCTAAGGCTCACCGGTAAAAAGATAGCTTTTCATACTTTAAAACCAACTCTTCCCACATCCATGCTGAGCCCTACAAGCATCAAAGAACACATCCACATGAAGGAGGAGAGACAATGAGGGACAACCTGGTATCTGATTTAAGTTTTCTTTTCTAAAGGTGGCTTAAACAAAGTCATACAAGGAAATCTGACCAGATCCAGGCAAAGGTATCATCTAGCATAGGTGTTTGCTGCAAACTAATTTAATTTATTGAGAAACTCTTTAAGAAAGCCAAGAGAGAAGCCACTTTCTTTATATTAAGCAGACAGCATTGATTGTGATAGTAAGAAGGCCAAGAGAGAAGCTACTTTCTTTACATCAAGCACACAGCATTGATTGTGATAGCAATACTAACTTCTTGATCCATCATGAAATGTCCATGCTGACAAAGGCTGAAAACAGCCTGAAGGAACAAATAAACAGTATTTGTAGTCTTTTGTGAGTACTGAAATCTATAAGGGTCTTTACAGGGCACAAAAGATAATACTCAAAAGAAGTTTTCCATGACTGTACAAAAGTAAATGTTTACTCCTAAATCTAAGTAGCGTTAATGGGATGACCTTGATTAGGGCCTCAGCTGCCCATGCCGTCTCAGCTATAAGAAAAAAAAAAAAAAGTAATTT
>JAUTYZ010207855.1:0-10571 GCA_032273725.1 Panulirus interruptus
TCCCCTATCCTTAGGGATGGTTATAGTTACAGATTCGAGTGAGAAGCTGCATAAATTGCGGACTGAGTGTGGAAGGGTGCATGAAAGGAGGAAGTTGAGAGTAGATGTGAATAAAAGCAAGAGTATTTGGTTTAGCAGAGTTGAGGGATGGGTTAGTTGGGGTGTGAGTTTGAGTGGAGAAAAATTGGATGAAGTTAATTGTTTTAGATAACCAGGAGTGGGCATGGCAGCGAATGGAACCATAGAAGCAGAAGTGAGTCATAGGATGTGTTGGGGGCAAATGTCCTGGGAACACTGGAGAATGTGTGGAAAGAGAGATCATTGTTTGGGAGGCTAAAAATGGGTATGTTTGAAGATATAGTTGTCCCAACATTATTATATGGATGCAAGGCATGGGTTATAGATAAGACTGTGCAGAGGAGGTTGGATGTGTTGGAAATGAAATGTTTGAGGACAATACATGGTGAGAGGTGGTTTAACGGAGTAAGTAATGAAAGGGTAAGAGGGAGGTTTGGTAATAAAAAGAGTGTGGTTGAGAGAGCTGAAGAGGGTGTGCTGTAATGGTTTGGACATATAGAGAGAATGAGTGAGGAAAGGTTGACAAAGAGGATATGTGTGTCAGAAGTGGAGGGAACAAGGAGAACAGGGAGACCAAATTGGAGATGGAAGGATGGAGTGTAAAAGATTTTGAGCGATCAGAACCTGAAAATGCAGGAGAGTGCAAGGATTGCATGGGATAGAGTCAGTTGGAACAATGTGATGTAAGGGGTTGACTTACTGTCAGTGGATGAACCAGGGCAGGTTAAGTCCGGGTTAAGCCATGGAAAGGTGTATGGGGCCTGATTGTGGATAAGAAGCTGTGGTTTTGGTGCATTACACATGACAGCTAGAGAATGGGTGTGAGGGGATGTGGTCTTTCTTTGTCTGTTCCTGGCGCTGCTCACTGACGCAGGAAACGGCGATCAAGTATGGAAAAAATATACTATTGAAATAGTTATGAGTAATATAATTGATTTGACTGTACTCTTTGGCTAATTGATAATCTGGCAAATTTGTTTCTGGTATAATGAGGTTTACTGTACCTACAACCATTTTACAGTGATAGCAAAGATGTTTTATATATGCTTGTAGATTACTTAAGAATTTTAGTGCTCTCTCATTACAAATGGCTACATTATGTCTGTATTTAAAGTCTCATTTTTTGTTCTCTGAACTATGAAGGATCAGAGAGTCACATCCTTGGTGGAAATTCTTTTGAGTAGCAATGATAAAGCCTTCTGGAACTTACCGAGTTATCCCGGGTCACCATGGGAAGTTACCTTCTTCTTGATGGATGCATGTATCATTTACAATGACAGCTCTAGTTTCTTTTGTGTTAACAGCTACCGTGGAAGACCCTAAAGAATATTATAGAGTACTACTACATGTGGAAAACAACAGATAGATACGTGCAACAGAAGAGAGTGAAAGCTGTGGAGGCAGAATCGAAGCTTAAGCAAGTGTACATTCCTAACTAGTAAGTATTCAAGATTTGTCTTAACAAGAGTGGATGAGATTGCAGATGAGATTCTCTTCAAAAAGGATGACAATTGTTCTTGATTTTTTATTCAGTTTATTTTACGTTTGTGTGGTCTTTGCAACGTGTGGTGCCTGATAACTACTGGAGTGCGTGTTGCATAAAATCAGTGGGCACAAAAGTAAACACTCAAATTACAGAGTATATCGGGTAAGATGTATGGGAGAGTGATTAAGAGGGTGAGGGCATGCGCTGAACATTTGATTGTTAGAAGCACTGTGGCTTTGGGAGAGGTATTGAATGTATGGACAAAGTGTTTGTTTTGAAGAATTTGTGTGAGAAACACTTAGAGAAAGAGATTGAAATGTATGTGGCTTTATGGATCAAGAGAAAGTGTATGATGATAGGATTGACAGAGAGGCCTTATTGTAAATGCTTTGAATGTATTGGGTAAATGGAAAATTTTTTCTGGGAAATTAAGGAAAGCACATGAGTAGGAAAGGATGAGAATGAGTAGTTTCCGGTGATGTGGGTCTGCGTTAGGGAAATGTAATGTCATCTACCTTGTTTAATCTGTCATGTTCTGACGTAATTTCACATGATATTAGTTTGAGTTTGAAAACATTAATTTGCGTTGTTGTGGATGATAGAGTATTTATGAGTTTTTTTGTTTTTTTTTATAAAAAAAACATATAAACCCATTATTAGTTAGTTTTGTTTACATAATGACAATATATTCATCATCGGTTCATTTACATAAGGTTTTTAGATGAGGAGATATTTGTCAGCGGTTCATAATAGTATTGATTAAGAATCTTCTTTTTGAACTCTGCTGAAGTTTCTTAAAAGACGAAGCCTGGTAGGACAGGAAATTGTGGCCAAATGTATTTTTATTTACCAAGTGAGCATTATGATGTAATGAAGACTCAGCAGCAACACTTGTAACCTCTAGGGGAACTCTACTCTCTGGAAATGATGCTGTTGCCAGGTGCTTACATTATAAAAAATTGTATGAGAGGGATTTCAGAAACAGTTTTATGTAGTGTATACAGAAATGTAATAACTTGCTAGATAGAAGAAAGTTAAATGTGATAGAAACAGGATTAGAGATAAGGGAACACTAGAAAGATGAAGGGACATACTGATGATGTTGGTGTAAGGTTAATTTATTGCATGAGATTATTGTATGGAGACAAATATTAACTATTGGTTGGCGAGGATTATGGTATGCTGGTCCAGTTTGGGAATTGGTGTACTGAATGGGATGACTTTGTGGTATGAGAAATGGTATGCTGCATATGTATAGATATCCTTGTTGCTTAACAAGAATAGAGGGAGTGAAAGGATCATGGAAAGTTGTGTTTTGTAGGGGAGATTTGGAATGAGAAGTTGAAGTTGTATGTAAGTGTGGTCTAGATGTTTTGTGTTGTGTTTGAGATTGGAGTCAGAGTTTGAAGTATGATGGAATAAATCAAATGGTATGGGATTAGGATGTTGAGTTTCGTAGAACTTTAATAAAGCTGATGGTGTAAAGGATGAAATGTCAGAGTAGAGAAAGGCTAACACTGTTAGGCTAGCAGAGAAAGCAATGAAAGCAAAATATTTATTTATTATTTATTATACTTGATCGCCGTTTCCCGCATCAGCGAGGTAGCGCCAGGAAACAGACGAAGAAGTATTTTAAATATAGTTGTGATGAAGGTGCCAGAAGGTCCAACAAAATGTACCCAAGTGAGGTTGCAGTCTATGATTTATAAAAGGATGGGAAAAAGAATGTAAACATTTTATAGATATTCTGGAGGTCTGGACTAAGACTTTGAGAATAATGATTGATAAATGATAAGGTTAATGGAGATAATAATGTTTTAAAGGAGAGACTGAGAAAGTAAAAGAGAAAAACAAAGAAAATGTTTGGGCATGTCTTAGTTTAGAAAAATGAAAGTTGGAATAAAAAGTGAAGAGGTTGTGCAAGATATAGATGGCAGTGTGGTTGAATATACTGAATAGTGAAGTAATAGTTGGGCAACAAGATGGTGCCATAAAGATCGTAATGCAGCATAAATTGGAATGAATAAAACCTCAAAGCCTTTTTGTTGCTAAAAGATTCTTTGTGAGCCACCCTCACCTTGCTGTGAAGATATTCTCATCATATCAGTTAAATGTATGGAATGCTTGCAAAAAATTATGCTTGCATAGGCATTGCATGGGGTTTTTCATTTTAATGCACATTACCAGCTTAGTTGAATTACTGAATATCTAAATAGCAAATTATTTTATTGGCTTAAGAAATTATATGAGTTTCTATGGAGTGGAAGATACAACTTTACCTTTTTATAATGATTTTGATTAAATGAATTTACAAAAATGTGTAGAGGATGTGATTTTATTCCAAATCTGATGTGTTTGTGTCAGAATCTGAAGAACAGAGGTAACGTGTTTGTTATCTTCCTGTAACCAGGTGGTACTGGTCGTTCTAAGAAAATTAGTAAGTAGCTAGCTAAAGGATTAACTTACATTGTAATTGCAGAGCAATTCCTTACAGTTTACTTTGTTTCAGATGTAGTATATGGCTTATTTAAAGATATAGCTTCTGTAACTTGAATGTAGGTGGGTATTTTACTATTAGTATAGAAGATCAAATGTTTCAGCAACAAACCCAACCCGGCAGCACTCTCAAATGGCAAGACGCCAAATATGGTGAATGGTGCAGACATCTCAGTCTCTGGCAAGGCCTGTGAATCGTGTCATAGTAAGTTAATTTTTTTATTAGTTTTTCATCCCGTGTTAATTCAGATATCACCTCATGCATTTCCTTTCCTTCTTGCCCTCATATGTGGCTGTTTGTGTGATTGGGAGGGAGTTTCTTGTATTGAGTGGATAGATTAGGTAACTAAGGACATCCATTTGTCTTGATTCCTTCTTCCATTGCCATACCTTAGACAAGAATTTGCTTTATATGGATAATACTAGTTGACATTTTATGGTTGATTACCCTTGTTACAGCATTTAGGGCCCATATTGCTTTACCAGATAATAAGTTTAGGGAAGGATGAAGCCCTTGCAGCTGAGTAGAGCCATGTTTTGTGACAGTGGGGAAACCAGCTTGCCTAGTTGGTTTTTTATTTCCCTTGAGACAAGCAGCAAGGTTAAGATCCATCTCAGTCAGTTGAATGGTCGCCCTTACCACTTGAGGGGGATGATTGCTGTGGACCCCTATAAAGCATGGAACAGCTGGCTACACTCGCTGTTGTGGGCTAATTTAGGACAAACTAATATGTTTATTATGGTGTGTAATGACTTGTATTTTGTACTATTCTGTCATACTTTCTACATGACCATACCATCCCATGCACCTTTCAAATGTCTTCTTCACACAGTGTATCATTCTCACAGCTTCATTCTTCATTCTGTGTTGTAGTACTCATAATTCCTACTATATTACACAAGTTATCCATCCCTACTTTTTTTATTTTAGCATGTCCTGGTTTCACAACCATACATCAGCATTGGAACAATTACTCCTTGATGTAAAGTTTTCACATTTTTATCTTTCTTCAAACTTTTCAGGGCACCTCCAATTTTTCTTCCTTGTATGACGGTTCTTTCAACCTCATCTCTCCCATTACCATCCTTACTAGCTTTACTCCAAAATATTTAACTTCAACCACAGCTTCCAGAGCTTCTGCTACGCAAACTGAACCTACACTCTGATCTCCCATCCCTTTTCAAAAATTAGCATCGTATGTTTACTCACACTGGCATTCATCCTCCTCCTCTGCATACATCATTGAACTAGCTCATCTTTTTATCTGGCACTTTCCCTGATTTAGCTAATAACATAGTAAAATCCACAAAACAACTAAATCATTTTCCACCATTATTACTCTTAGGTTAAGTATCATACCGTAGTCACCCCACCTCACTCTTGAGTAGTGGCCCATGCATAAGAACATCAGAACACCAGGGTGACATGACACCCTTGACTCACTTATACATTTCATTATAACCAAGATGACATCACACAGCCTTGACCCACTTATACATTTGTTTCACTCCATTCATCCATACTGACACATTTGTTTCACACCATTCATCCATACCACCCCTTTTTCTTACACATACATTGCTTCCATTATAAAAGTTCATAACTGCACTCAGAAATCATCCTTGCTTTCTTCATCCCTTTTCTAAGTACAGAACCAACCTTGTTCTTCATCAGTGAGGGGTTTATTAATACTTTTGACGTGATCAGTGACTGTTTTACCAGAAACCCTGCCAGCCATTTTTAAGAAGAATTCTTACACATAATCCCTTTTCCTTTATATAGTGGAACAGTTACTGTACTTGTCCCGTCATCAGTGCACATGACCACTTCCATGCATCCATACACACTTTCTAGATACAGTCAGCAGCAGTTTTACCTCTGCTTTTCACCATCTCACTGTCCTTTCCATACATACCTTCAGCTTTTTTATTCTTTTAAAAGCTTTATTGCACCTCTAAATCCTTTGCGGTCTTTTTTTTCCATATATCTATTTCTGTCTCCTTTTGTCTATTCTCATTGCACCAGTAGTCACATATCTTCCATTATCATTTTCAGTCAGTTTTAAATACTCTTGCCATCCTATAGACTTCATCTTAGTAAAGTAAATGTAAAAGTGTAATTGTGCACCTGTTGAGGTAGTTGATGGAAGTGATGCATGCTGTTGACATATGGATGTGAAACAAGTTTTCAATGAAGTTAACATATAGTTTTTAAGGGAAATATTGTTTTAAGGAAAACAGCCAGTATAGAATGAAGATTGCAGTAAAATATATTATTGATCGAGAAGTATACTAATGTGTCATGGGCATTAGGGAAAGAAAAGTATAGGAAAATGATTATCTGAAGAATTGTAAGTTAATGCGGTGGAAGATATGAGATTAGATTTACTGGATGATGTAGCTTGTGTACCAAATTGCATATTGGGAGTAGTGCTGGAGGAATATGGAATATACATACTTTGATTTGAGACACTTTTTTGTGTTGTAGAAGAGTGGTTAATGGTGCAGATCAAGTTACATTAAAAGAAAAAGAAAAAATCTTATATATTATGTAACATTTGATGGTTGTGTTTTTCAGCAACCAATAGTAGTCAGTGGTATGCCTGGGGTCCCTCCCACCTACAGTGTCGTCTCTGTAACTCATGTTGGCAGTACTGGAAGAAATTTGGTGGCCTCAAGCTTCCTTCACGAATTGGAAGAGAAGAAGGTGAGTGGGTAGCAATGTGTGTCAGTAGTCAATTACATCCTTCAGGAAATGACGGGTTGATTCTTGGATCTGTGAACATGGTTGATCATTAGAGCTACAGTACTGCCTTTGATATAAAACAGATCAGAAATTATAGAAATAGCTGTTTTATGATCATGTGGGAATGGTTCTTAAATTTTTACATTTCTGATGAAATTATGTAATGATCTTTTATTGTTGTTGAGAACTGTTATGGTTACTTCTGATCGCTTGCAAAGATTAATTTTCCAGTGTGTAATACAGCATCTTTTTTTGCTTAGATATACTTGGAACTTTTAACCTTTTGAGATAATGGGATTGCTGTGATCCCAAGTTTAATATTGCTTGATATTGCAAGGTAGTACTGTAGTTTTCTTGGCTTGTTGACAAGCTTTAGAGACTTGTACTTAAAATGGTATGTCAGCAAAGGCAAACGGACAGCAGTCAGTACGAAGGCCAGTCTACTAAAACAGTGACTGATCCTCCAAGCTTTTGCCCATAAGTGGCAAAAGGGTTTGAGAGGCAAGAATTGCCAATCAGCTCACTGTCTGCACTGTGATGCAAGCATCTATCGTACCCCAGATGGAATCGTTGCAAGCCCAGGTTGCTCCACTTTACTCATTCTGAGTTGGCTCTCCCAGGCTTTAGAAGTTTTATTTCAGTTAGAACTCATGCATTAGAGTAAGGATGATAGATGTATTGTTCCATTGTAGAACTTCAAAATGTGTAATGGGGACACCTACAGATTTCGTCAACATTAAAGATGTATTAATTTATTTACATAGATAATCTTCACTTTTGGAAGACCACTGAAGTTCAGTAGTTCATGTGTTTATGACTTCCTTTCAGTCTGAAATGAGTTTTCCTCAATAGTGTCACTCATTGAGTTGAGGGCGACTGAGGCAGAAGAGGAAGATATTATCCCTTTAGACGCACATATCATTTTTAGGGCAGTCCCTGAAAATGTCATTTGCTGTGAAAAAACATAATTGTTTGTATCATATTTTTCCTTACTTTTTCTGTGAGAAAAGATACTAAACTTGCCATATCTGTTTTGTTGAGAAAAATATGGATTTCATCAAAAATATCTTGGAAAATATGCATGAATACATTTTGCAATGAACTGTAAAATAATAACTGGGCCTCATAATTCCGAAAAGGCCAAAAGAGATTCAGATCATAACCCATCTATTTTAAGCACCATAAGTATTCGTAAAACTGTTCCCATTGTTACCTCTTAAACGTGGGCATTGTCAAATATTTATGAAGAAAATGTATGCATATATACTTATTCATCTCAGCGAAAGAATTGACATGACTGTTGGTGTGATTCAGCTTCATGTCAAGTAATAAAGATACGAAGTACATTAATGCAGTGTATTACAACACATTTGAAATATGATATGTACAGAATATATTTTTACGACAATAATCTAATCATCAAGGGGACTTATCTCTAAGGGGTGGCCATGGCAGAAAAACCAGTATCATATTGTATAGAAGCAATATGTTAGTCCAGCACCATGCTACATAAAGGTAGAACATATTTACATGAAACATATTACTGGAAAGCTTATGTGAAAAAAATATATATATATAAGGATGAAAATATGAGCAGTCTATGTGGATGACATTGTGGTTATCTGATGCCACATTCAGGTTCCCTCCTGCTGTGGATGTCTGGCATCACTGTCAAATTCCCTCTTGCACACATGTATGGCAGCACATTCAGTGTGGTGTTCATTTCAAACTCCTAAGGAGTGGAAGTATCTTTTGCCACCTTGGTGAAAAGTTAAACACTGCACTTATTATTGCTAGAAATTTATTTAATTGCTGCCTAACAACTCCACCAAAGGTTAGATTATTGTTAATGAACTGGTTTTCAGACAGCAAGAATCAGATGTTGTCTCTACTATAGTTAGATCATGATGAAATGCATTTTGTAGCTTTTCAGAATGCTGAAATGAATGAAGTTTGACTTAGCTAAATGCTGCCGAGGGAACACTCGGGTTAGCAATAGCAGAAATCCAGTTTCTCTCAGATCACTGTGGAACCTTAAGTATTTAGTCACCCATACCAGTAGATGTATGGGTGGCATGTATGTTGTAGATAGATGGATATATGGCACCATGGTATATTTTATTTATATATATTTTTGGCAGTTGTCGTAGTATTAAAACAGAAGGAACTTGTCCAGAGCAGTCCATTGGTGCTTGTGTAAATCACAGGAACTGTAAGAAGCCTCACAAGTGATCCTTTCCATGCAGTCTAGCTGGATGTTGAACAATAGAATGTCAGCTGTTACTGTAGTGCTATGAAGGAATACTTTTAAGGTTTTGAGTAGCAACCACTGGTTGATACTCTGTTCCTTAGATGCAGTGTTTGTTATTAAGAGTACTTTGTCTCTACCTACTTTCTCTCATGTATTTACAAAGGGGACTTCAGTGTTAATGTCTAAAGGCAAGAGGCATCACTGGCAGGTAAATATATACAGAGAGTAAACAGTTAACCAAAGACTTGTTCTGTAACGAGGTTGCCTGCTGAAGGAATTAAGTTTTGTTTATGTAGTTAATGGTAACTTAAAGATGGGAAATAACAGTCATATCTCTTTTGAATAAGTATTTTTTTGCATTTATGATGTAATGAGGCAGCTTACTCCAATTTACAGTGACCCAGTTTAGAAAAATGGTCTCTGTGAAACCTTTGTGAAGTCTTTTCAACCAAAACTTAAATATATTCTTGGAAGGCTCCTGAGATCAAACTTTGTTGGGAATGGATGAAATCAACCAAAAAGAACATTGCTTCTGTAAGAACAAAAAGGAAGTTTCTTTAGCATGATACTATTCATGTAAACAGATCAAATATACTTATCTATGGCTCAAAATTTGGTGAAAGTATACATACGCTTTGCCATAGTTACTGAAAAATCCCATACAGGAAAACTATCAAGAAAATCTTCCAAAAATACTTCAGAACTGTTTGGTATTCAATTAATTTATAATCTTATTTCGACTCCTAGAATGCACTCCACACCATATCCTATGCTTTAGTGCATCCCACAGTTCAAAAGATCCAAGATTAGATTAAAAGAAACCACTCGAAGTATGAGAGTGTAGGATTTTCTGGTATCCTGGACATGTTGGTATTTGTGGTAATGAAGTGCTGTAGAAGATGTTGAGGCTAAAGCAGTCATATCTAGCAATCTTTTATACAAGAAATATACCTCACAGTGATTATATGTGCAGAATGAAGAAATTTTGTTAGATGTAAAGGGCAAGCTAATTGGGAATATGGGAGCCCAAAAAGATGAGAAACAAGTATTTTTTGACTGAAGATTGGTCATACATTGTCATTCCATGGTCGCTAAATGGAGAGGAAACCTGCCCCAATATATGACACCTGCAAGTGCAGTATTAATGTAGAACATGTACTAATTGTATGCCAAAAATGCAGTGAGTCACAGAGTCACAAACAAATTACAACAAAGAAAGCAATCAAAGTATTCGAGAAGTATTTTGACAGAGTCAATATTGTAAACGGACAAGAAATTTTTAAAAAAAACAAAACTACTGTTCAAATCTTATCTCATACTTAGTAAAGTAACTTATATTCAAGTGTTTTGCCCCCTCTAGCCCCCTCCTGACATTGTGCTTAGGCTCTTTGTGGAGCTACATCAACGGAAACCCAATATATGAAGTAGGCAGCAGTGGTGGCTCATTCGTTATTGTATAGAACTGTTAATCAAAACGTTGAGGCTTCAACTCTCATGATTATCAAGCTGATTTT
>JAUTYZ010208075.1:0-10563 GCA_032273725.1 Panulirus interruptus
AATTACAGAACCGTCAAAGGAGAGACGAGAGTTGTGAGGAGTTTTCGATAGAGAGATGGGTAGAAACTGGGTCTTGGAGGCATTAAACTTAACTAGATTTCGTCTACCCCACTGAGATATCCTGTCAAACTCTTGAGTTTATTGAGGAAGCTGTGTCAAGACGAAATGCAGATCGAGTGATAGTAGGAGCAGAGTTGAAGGATGTGAATGAATTCAGTGTTGAGTCGTCAGCGTATGAGTGCATTCGATAATTTGTGGAGGAGAGGATATCGTTAAAAAAAAAGGAGAAAAAGTGTAGGGGACCGGACAAAACCTTGAGGGTCACCGCTGTTGATGGAGAAAAGGGGGGAGGCTGATCCATCAAAAACCACAGAGACAGATCGGCCGGAGAGGAAGCTAGATATGAAGGAGCAAAGTGAGGAAGGGAAGCCAAAAGAGCGGAGCTTAAAGATGAGGCCCCGATGCCATACCCTGTCAAAAGCTTTGGATATGTCAAGGGCAACTACACATGACTTCCCAAAATTTTTCAGGGATGATGACCAGACATTAGTAAGATAGAAAAGAATATCACCAGTGTGGATCTCACCTTACGGAAGCCATAGTGGCAATCAGAGCGAAGACTGTGCTTTTCGAGGTGTCCAAGGATATGGGAGTTGACGAGGGATTCAAAGACTTTTTTTGGGGGGGAAATGGTAGATGTCAAAGCAATAAGACGATATTTAAAGCGGACAGAACAATAACAATACCCCTGCGATGGTACCAAGTCCACCAGAGTTTACAGGATGGAAATGATGTGAGAGGAACTAGATTGAGCAGCCTAGAGAATTTAGCTGTCAGCCATCAGCCAAGCGTTCTCCTCCCAGTCTTCCCTCTGGGATACCCAGCTATCGCCAGAATGCACAGTTTGGTGGATTAAATATGAAGAAAATGGAATGCCTTCGAACTAACTGATTGGACCTAAGACCAGGTGTAAGAACTAAGGAATGCCTTGCGTGTTATTTTAATCAGGATATACTGGTGATTGTCCCTCACAGTTACCTCTGCTAAGCTCTACTGACAATGCGATGAGCTCTGCCGTGGAGTGAAGGAGAGCACGCCGACGTAGAGGACACCATGTTTAAACACCTCAGGCAAAGGACATGTGACTCACCACCCAGCAGCGCCATGGTTGACGTTGACACTTGTTTTCAAGGCGTATGTTGCCAATGTTAACATCGTTTCTCAACATGGCTCTCACTGATTTCACGTTCACGGATGAATAAACAGATGTATTCTTCACACGCACATACGTACGTATTCTCAGTTGTATCCAAGTACCTTTATTATTAAAGAGAATCTGGCAATACTTCATGAACATAAAAGACTAACTAAAACTAAAACGAAACAGTCCATACATACCGCCAGTTTGGATACCCTAGACTAGTTAGAATAGCTACATGTAAACGCATACATGTAAAAAGAATGTATGCGTTGAGCGTAATACATTGTGCATGTGTATTATTCTGTAGTAATAGGATGGAATAATTTCAGTGACCAGGAAAAGAGTCACAGCCTATAATACTTCATTAGCTTTAGCAATTGTTATCACATGAGCCATAGAAACATGCAAATCGAATATGGTGTCTACATGATATTCAAAACTCAATCGTACTTGTAAACAACAATAGAAAAAAAAAGTAGACAAAAAATAAAAATTCATGTAAAAGTTCCAACCAGCTGGTGTCGTGACCAACCTGGGAGGAAAGACATCCCAACTGGCTGATATCGGAATACACACATTCCAGTCAGTCGGTATGGGACCAACTTGGTAAGACGCATCCCAGCCAATTGGTGCGAGAACAAACTTGGGAACGCATGTCCCAGCCGTTTGGTGTGGAAACAAACTTTGGAACACACGTCCCTATCAGTTGATGTGGGAACAAACTTGGGAACACACGACCCAGGCAGTCGGTGTTAGGATAAACTTGGAAACACAAATCCCAGCCAGTTGATGTGGGAACAGACTTGGAAACACACATCCCAGCCAACTGATGTGGGATCAAATCATGCAAAACACGTCCCAGCCAGCTGATGTGGGAACAAACTTAGGGACACACGTTCCAGCCAGTTGGTGTGGGAACAGACTTGAGAATACACGTCCCAGCCAATTGATGTAGGAACAAACTTGGGGACACACATCCCAGCCAGTTGGTGTGGGAACAATTGTGGGGACACATGTCCCAGCCAGTTGGTGTGGGAACAGACCTGAAAATACACATCCCAGTCACTTGGTGTGGGAACAGATTTGGGGACACGTGCCCCAGCCAGTTGCTATGGGAACAAACTTGGGGACACATACATCACTTCGTTCTCGTCCACAACTGACAGGCGAGCCTTGGGTAACCTAGCAACTGCTCATTAGGGTGTAAACTACTTACATAACCTGCTATAACTCAAAGCAGGGGTGACTTGCTCTCACGTGCTTAACACATTTCGTCTTATATTTTACAGGAGTTGTACGTTTTTCCCATACTGATCCCTGGATTTAACATATGACCTGCCTTATATCACGGAAGGTGCGAAGTTTCCCACAGAGATCGCCCGGTAACTGCTGTTACTTTTTACAGAGATTTACTTCACGACTGCTCACCATTTTCGTAACGATGTTGGATATACGATCAAATCCTGATCAAGGTTCTCTATTGACACCATATTTTGCAAACAAAGTTTTGGTCCCTAAATTAGTTTTCAGTGATACATTTCATTATCTCGTAAATAATTCTTAAGCAATAGCAACTTACATATCACACCAACAGCAAAACTCAGGGTAAAACACACACACACACACACACACACACACACACACACACACACACACACACACACACACACACACACACACACACACATACACACACACACACACACACACACACACAAACACACACACACACACACACACACACACAAATACATGATGATCATACACCAGAGTGGGAAGGGGAAAGAAAGAAAGATTTTTTTATTGAAAGAATACTGGAGGCTGTGGAATTGCCAGACGCTATTTCATTGATAAAGGAAAAAAATAAAATTGGTGGTTATACTCAAGACATAAGAGTTCTTTGAATTATGATTACGTCTGTATTGAAATCATGTAGCCAGGAGATACTTAAGCAGGCAAAAATGAAAATAGAATGAATTTTGTGGGGTATTTATCAAACGTGATAGACCAAGTGAAGAGAGGAAGAAAAACAAACAATACACTCAGATGGCAAAAGACTGGATACGACAAATGAGGCAAGAGGAAGGAACACCCCCGCCAGCACCGCAAACAGGTTAGGAATGTTAGGTGATGGACATGTCCGAGTCAGGGTAATGTGTACAAACGCTGATGGATTATTAGCAAGTGTTAAAGAGCTGGATTTCAAGGATGGCAATAAGGGAAACATGTTCCATCCAGAGATGTGCATGACAGTAAGGATGGGAAAGGAAAGCAAAGGAAGGGGAGGGAAAGACGGCCATAAGTTTCATAAAGTAGTGGATGACAGTCCACTCAGACAATATAGACCAGGAAGAGTAACTGTGTCTTTGTTTGTGTGTGTGTGTGTGTGTGTGTGTGTGTGTGTGTGTAAAGATTCACCAAGACTAAGCTTGGCACGGTCTCTTGTCAATGACAGTCAGTTCTCGGGTGTGCCATTACTAGCACAGGTCGGGTTTTGTGTGTTTGGGGTGTTATTACTGGCACAAGGTGATCCATGTGTAACTGTAGTGTAGTGGACTCTTTGGTGGATGTGTGTCTTGTGTAAATGTGTCGGGTGTGTAACTGTAATAACTGTTGGAGGATTGTCATATAATCCTCTAAAGAAATGCAACGATCCAGAACAAATGATAACAATGAAGGAATAATCAGATGGCACAAGAAGCAGCAAAATACTAATTTTCCAGAAATGGTAAAGTACTGATAATGGACAATCTAAATCTTAAAGAGACAGACTTTGAGGAATGTAGATTCTAATGGTGAACAGTGTGTAAACAGGAAAATTTTCTATAGCAATATGTCAGAAAACACACCAGAATGAGAGGGACTGATACACCATCATTAATAGACCTTATATTAACACATATTAGCACGGATATTATCATATGTTACACCAGTTGGAAAATTAAATCATGTAATGCTTAAGTCTGACTATGTGGTAAGTGATGAAGTTAAATGAAAAGAGGTGATAAAACCTAAAGGAGATAAAATCTTGGAAAATAGACAACACAACAATTTCTATGGCAACAGACTGGGAAATGGAATCTATTTGCCTAGAACCAGGACATTGTGGTAAGTGGTTCTCTGAAATTTATAGTGAAAGGGCAGGAATATAAGTATGGAAGCAATGTTAAGAAAGAGTGAAGAATGGTTTCGTATAGATGTCAAAAGCAAGAGAGCTCTGAGATGTGCAGTAGGGAAGAAATATGCGTTACTACAACCAGCCAGCTTTTGTTAAGTATAAGAGAGCAAAGAGAGATTATAACAGGATAAGATAGGAGGAACAAAGAAACTTAGAAAAGAATATTGTAAGGAAAACAAATTGTCTACTGGCAAATGCAGAATTACTTTCAAGTATATGGATAAGGAAATATTTCCCTGGCAATTCATATCCTACATAAGATCAAATCTAGAATATGGTCACTGCACGGGAAAAAACACAAAGAGCTTATAGAAAAGATCCATAGGAGGACAACAAAGAGGGTATCAGAATAAAGAAAGGTAAGTTACAGGGAAAGGCTAGACACTTTAGATTTACCCACCATGGAAGAATGAAGAGTCAGGGGTGGCCTTATCATGATCACAACCTTTGAATTTTTAATAAGAGATCGATAATGTGGACAGTGGACAGTTCTCCGAGAGAGGTAGGGAGAGAGTAAACAGAGGACATAACATGAAATTAAGTAAGATGGATGGATGGATGAACGGAACAGTTTGCCTGAGGATATGGTTAATGCAGACAGCATACGTAAGGATCGTATGAGAGTAGAGAATGTCTAAGGGATGGGGCCCCATGAGTGTAAAACTCCCTCCCCGTACAGTATAGATAGGTGATAACATATAGGTAATTACACACACAGACCATGAATCAGCAGGGACTCACCCGGGATCAGTCCACATGAGTTCGAATTCTGGGCCCTGCACTCCGCTCATATCCAACCCAGGCGTTCATTCTCCCACGGGCTGGTCGATAAATGGGTACCTGTGTGTGTGCGTGTGCGTGTGTTTGTATACTTAACGGAGTATGATTCACATGCAAAAAATTAAGAGACAAGGCAACACGAGTGCAACACCAGTGATCAGATAGTAATCACACACTTTGTGACGAGCAACCACAGACCAGGGAAGTACTGTCGCCTGGGTATCGGGAAAGTTAGTGATGGCGGCGCAGTGGGCCAGCACTTTGTGGTTATCAAGTTCCCCTTCCATACCCAAAATGCTGTCGTTTCCTTTTGCTCCACATTATTTTGGGATCCAGGCATTCAGTCCACAGAAACACAGTCTCTCCATCTGAGACAAAACTCGACATTGTGTAACTCACACAACTCTGTATACTTAACTCTAAATTTTCCTGCGGTAAACGCTACATGAAAGTCGTCATATGGCGAATAAGCTCACGAGATGGGGTCCCACGAGTGCAGAACTCCCTCTCTATACTGTACAAATAGGTTATCACTGGTAAGTATACACGGGCACACACAATGACCTCTCCCGTGGAGGAAGGACTGGATGAAAAGAGGTAAATTTCTATAGAAATCATCAGTAAGTAATCACACAGAGGTGTTCTTGAGAGGATGATGAGTGAGAGAACATACACGATAATATATCAGAAGCTCGAGCCACGACGCTTGCTTAACAGCGTGTTGACAAGAAGCCACTCGCTGACTTACCTGCACCATGACTCACATGAATGTCTCCGATTATCCTGAGGCTCCTGCAACATTTATAGGAGTAGGGGAGCGGGTAGACCAACCAACTAATTTTTAGGGGGGATCATAACAAACTACGTGAACGACCTAAATTCATCATAGAGAAGTAAAATAGATAGATGAATGAAAAAGAATTTGTTGGTTTATCTGAAAGTATAATGACAAGCTGTTGCAACGTTATTTTGTTCGTAATGAGAGTGTTCCCCACACATGTACTTTGAGGGCGAAATTGCCCTGTCACCGAGCTACGGACACGGGGACCTGCATGTGACTAAGTGATACTTCAAAACTGTTTCCTACTTTCCTTACATTTTCTCTGATGAAAGAAGATAATTCTTTTCAAAAGATAATTCTCAAAATAAAAAAAATCATTGTGAAATTCACAAAATTTATATGCTCACTTAAGAATAAAGCATCAATTTATAAAGTATATATAATTGATATTGTCAGGCGGAACACTTGGATCAATCAGGACACAGAGCTTCAGCCATATATTGGGAGCCCATCAGCCATACACATGGACCTATATATCCTCATCTTTGTTCCTGTTAGCAGCACAAGGGTTTCCCTGAGGATTGGGAAAACAAATACCCTTGAGAAGAATTTAGCTCTGCCTTCATACCATCCCAGATCCTGATTACACTATGAAGCACATACCAGTAACTCAGGTGGTATGCTGGAGACATCCAGTTACCAATATGGAAATGGTTAAAAAAGAATTATTGAGTAATAAATGCCTCTCTACTGCGACTACACTTGAATTTTCTAGGCGGCATCCTGCAGGAGGCCAAGTGCGGTCCAACGGTTCGCTAAAGTTATCGTGCAGGAGGCCCTGAGCATTGCACAGGTTAACTACAGTTATCTTGCTGGTCAGCCCCAGTGCAGGAAAAGCTACAGTAGCCTCGCAAGAGGCCACAAGTAGCACCCAGCGTTATCTGGCAGGAGACCAGGTGCGGTCCACCGCTTCCCGACTGTTATCTTCCAGAAGCCCAAGCGCCTCAGTTAGGTAACAGGAGATCAAGTGCAGCAGCAGCAGTAGCAGCAGCAGCAGCACATCAGCTTGTCACAATAACGCCAGACAAGCACCGAACACCCAGCGGTGTCTTCTGAGAAACCAGGCAGGTGTCTGGCGACCACAGTTAACACAGGTGAGTTGCAGACTGTTAAGTTGTTGGTTTGTGCATACGCTTCCTAGGTTAAGGAGCACAAAGAAGGGAAGTGAGAAGAGAAGGAGGAAGGGATAAAAAGACGTAATGGTGGAAGTAAAGATTGGGAAAAGTAAAGAGGAAGGTAAGGACGATATCCTGTCTGGGAAAGGGAGAGAAACATATGTTAAGAAAATGAACATGGACAAGGAAGAGGAAAATAAAAAGTGGGCGAAGGAAAGAGGTAACAGATACATTGTAAGAATTTAGGACTACAAGGTCATATACACTAGAGAGCTGACATACGCACGGGATGGTATTGGTTCAAGGTATTTAAACATTGTGATGTCAACATATGGTGAGGTCAGTGGCTCTGCGATTGTCTCGCAGAAAACAAAAACGAAACATACATAAAGTAACAAACACAATTACATGTGAAATTCCAGTCTCTTTCACAATTTACTTCCATATTCGATGTGAGCTTGGATTTGTTTGTTGTACTGGGATATTTCAAGTTTTCTTTCATACTCAAATCAGCTGTGCTGTAGTGGGTAGAAAAACTAAGGGATTTCAACATGAATTCAAGGATACCTCCACAAGTTGTAAGGTGACCGTTGTACCAGATTTGTCGGTCTTTCATATAACCTGTTACGTAGGGGAAGGTTGACGATGACATAGACCCTCTCCACTTCACATTGTTATGACATGAAGTATAAATTGTGCCTCAACTCCCTGTCATTTCACCGCATAAGAACACCATCTACTGCTATAAGTAGTGGCCTCACGGGGTACGGGTCTAACAATAGCAAGTCTTTTAGCGTCATAAACAATGAGGTTGTTGGGATTCAGGTCAGTTGTTTCTGGAGAAATTATGGTGTGGGACTTGAGCACATGGAAAAATTCCTACACACAGTATTTTGAAGTAGTTTAGCAAGTGTGAAACTTTTCTCTTTCAGAATATTTTTCATATTCTTCTAAGTTTCCAGATCCAACTGAGGGGCGTCATGATCCCGGTCAGACTATTCCCAGAATCCCCAGACCTTTTATGATGACATCATAAAAGGAGCAAAACGTGTGATAACATGTATGGAAAAGATAAGAAAAATGCACAACATCCTTCTTTATTCTACACAAACCCTTTAAGAATTTTGTTTATCTTAGATCCTTAACAGAGTATTGCCTTTAGCATTGGTTTCCAGTATTTGATTTTTCAAGTAGGTTCTGTTATGTTCTTATATTCAATATTTGTATTTTGAATGACTGACATATTCTACTGTAATGGTCTCCAACTGCTGACAGCCATCAAATCCATAAACAAATACTATATACCGACTTGAGAGATAGTGAGAAATGGTATGAAAGTATAAAAATAATTAAGACAATATGAGATATGTGCCGATATGTCTCTCAACCCCTGTATGCTAGTCAGCATAGTCTCTTTTTTGCATCAACCTTCAAGTTGCTCCTGTATTTCACATCGGTAGAGCTACTGGTTTATTCAAACTCTGTCAAGTATGGAAGGAAATCCCAATATGTCTACCAGCTTCTCGCTGTTCATTGGTCGATCCTCGAGAGACAATTTCAAGAACAATACTCAAATTCCGGCTGTTATATCCTGAATATGTTTTTTTAAACGATTATTATGATTTCACGAGCATTTTCTTCTTTTTCCTTTTGTTATAAAACACAAGCTGACTGAATAATCAGTACAAAGTCTTATCAACAGCTGTAGAGAGTTGTATCTGCTTTAAGGGGAAAGACCTATAGGATCATATCCTGTTTTCCAATACGTAGCCCTGTCTGGCAACAAAAATATGACACGAGATATGATATTTTCAGTCCAAAGATGGGGACTGAAAGGTTGTATATTCTTTTCTAATCACCAAATAAGCACAACCCGTTCATCATGAAACAGAATAAGAACAGACATATAAAACATTATTCTTATATTTCAAGCTGAAGTCCAGTGTTACTACAGACGAGGTACTGTGTAGCAGCATTCCTCCCATGTTGACAGTGGTACCACAAGATCCTCACCGTCTCTCACACATACTGTGTTGTTGATGTTCTGATGATCTGATCTGACGGTGACCTGATCTTTTTGTGATTGGTGCTACAGTGCTGCCCCTGGTGACCATACTGTAACTGGTACTACAGTGCTGCCCCTGGTAACCATACTATGGTTGGCTCTTATCATCATAAGTAGGAGAAAACCCGGAAGCAAGAAAATGTTGGTACACGTGACGTTTCTAGGCGAACTGGGCGCTCAGAACTCACGATCAGGCGGTTCCTTGCCAGCGCTCAAGGCCTCCCTGACATCATCCCACCACCACACCGTATTCCTACTCGCCCAAAGAAGATTTCTGAGACGAAAGGTGTTGAAGCAAACCAGGCATTTCTGCCGTCAAACTCAAGAAAAGCCATCCAAAACTTCTAGGAAACGTCCTTAAAAAACTTTAACATCGCCTCCAAAAGGACCTTCACATTGCCTCCTGAAAGCCAGCTGCCAAACCCTTGCCCACGATGGAAATGAAACGCAAACGACTTGCATTTGTAAAGAAACACAAGGACTGTAGTGAGCAACAATGGAGTAAGATAATGTTTTCCGACAAAAGCTCCTTCAAGTGTGTGCAGTCGAGGCAAAGGATGGTGAGGAGGCCGTAGGGTGCCCAGCCGGTGTGACTCTCCTCTCACGGTGAAGACCGTGAAACATCTGGATAATGTGATGATCTGGTGTTGTTCTGGTGCAATGCATAGGTGAGGGTTGTACTTCTTACCTAAAACACTACAATGAATGGAGAGCAGTACATTAAGGTTCTAGAGTACCATCTTCTTCCTTTTTATGAGATTCATGGATGTGATTATGCAGGATAGTGTCCCCTGCCATAAGGATTTAAAGATGATGAATTAGTTGTCAGAGAAAAATAATCAAGTGCTGGAGTGGCCTTCTGACTCCCCAGACCTTAACCCAATCGAGAACTGCTGAAACCAGATGAAAGTCAAGCTTGTTTCCTGCAATGTCTCATCAGCGCCTCGCATCATTTATGTCAAGACCCTGTGAACCCAAAACAAGGACCTAGGATACTTTAGAAACCTTGCCAGTTCCATTCCAAGACGTCTGCAGATGGTAATCAAGGCCAAAGTAGACATGACAAAGTACTGAAATGTAAGTGTGACATTGTGTTTTTGTTTATTTTTGTGGTAATGTGAGGGGGTAGGGCAAGTTTTTCGTGGTGGACAAGATCATTTGCGGTAGATGACGGCATTAAGAAAACATGGACCTTCTGGAGACAAGACAAGAGAGGTTATCTTAAAGTACTTATAAAAGATTAACATCCAATTCCCTAAGCAACAAAGCAAAGACCTTCGACTCTAGACTCAACCAACTGTAAAATAAGCACCAGGACATTATGAAGTCAGTAAGGATGCTTAATCACTCTTCCTTATATGCATATGGTTTCCCTAAAACTCA
>JAUTYZ010208186.1:0-10563 GCA_032273725.1 Panulirus interruptus
TGATTTGTTTAATCTCATATTTTCCTTTATCTTCAAGCCCTGCCCTCCAGCATTTTTAGTTTTTGATTCTGTTAATGTAAGTGTCAGCCATCAAAATTTTCATAACCTTTAGTCGAGGTTGGGATCAGGTGAGTGGTATTTAAATACTACAATGTTGCACAATTTTTAATACACGAAACTGCACGATACACAAACTTTGCTGGTCATAATGCAGTATGTATGAATGGTACATGGATGTATGAATTACTTACTAAGTGGTAACAAAGCATTCTGGCAAACTGAATCCCTTGAAAATTATATATATCATGAATACCTTTATCTTCCAGATTTTGTATTCTGTAAAGGTGTGTGATATCTCACAGTACAGTGCATGTTGTGATTGCATATCTTGTGTATTATTATTATTTCCATCACTATTGCTCATTTCAATACAGGGAAAAGTATGTCTGTAAATTGCAAGATGCTTTAATTAGTCAGGACAGTATTTTTTTGCTATTTAATCTAACATTTTTCCTCTTATGTGAAGTCCCGCTCACCTTGGCAAAGATTTTATTTTTTGTTTCCAAAGTAGAAAAGAAGTCAGCAGTACAAGCAACCAAATATAAATCCTGTATTTAGCAAATATTTAATTTATCAGAATATTTATATGTATGATATGATGGTGCTATTTCTGTGAACTCTTCAATAAACTTTCCTTAACTATTGGATCCTTGAGTATTACTCGGTCACTTTGACTTCAACATTCACACAGCAGTCTTTTGTAAGCACGCAAACTGTTTCTGAATTTTATCATCCAAGGTAGTATTGATGCTTCTGTCATCTGTTCCTCAGTCTTCCATGAGAAGAAATACCAGGAGGCTACTACTTATTTCAAATTCATTAAATAGCATATGATGTTGAGCATATGATGTTGATTCAGTTATGATAACTAATTTGGGTGAATTTTGTTTATATCATGCTAAACTGCCATAACTTAAAAAGGTATTGAAATGATAAATCTATATTGTACTTTACATAGGTGTTGTATAAAATATAATCCACAGCATCATTTTTTAGAATAAATTTATAATTTTTCTTAGTGTATGTCTATTACCAGAAATTTAACAGCGACTGTTAACATGCAGTGTACTTATACAGTCGAAGTCTGCTCAACTGCATGTGCTAATTTATCAAAAGAATTATATTTATGCAGCTTTCCATCTTTTCCAGAGATATCCAACAATCTAACTAAAATTTTAGGAAACTATGGCAAGTGATTATTCTGAAATGGAAACAGGAGTCACAGATTCCACAAACAACCCATCAGATTTTGCTGTAAGTCTGCAATCAGATAAAAGTACATGGATCATGGTTCAGCTATTATGTTATATCCCAGTGATGTATACTACCTCACTAACTAGAATAGTAATGTTATATTTTGAAGAGATACCTGTTCTCTTCTACAAAAGATAGATGTAGATGCAGTATGTTTTATTTTCATTGATAAGGAAGACCCTTAATTGCACCATCATTACTAGTTATTCACTTCATCAGAATATGGAAGACAGTGATAGTGTGTGTGATAGCATGTTGGAATACTACAGTGATACTGGGAATGAAGATGTATCAACAGCAGATTCTACTTCTCATAACTTCCCAACTGTGCGAGCAAAGCTGGGTGAGATGCTGGTTTGTTTTGTAACATAAAGTTTTTAGTTTACATAAAAACACAAAAATGAGATAGATATTGTATTGCACTCACTTTTTTGTAAATTGTGATCTTTGGTATATACTAGAGCATAAATATGTTTTTATATAAAGGGAGTTAGATGGTTATTATTTCTGAATATACATATGACTTTCATTTGTTTTTGAAATATCATCAGGAATACTATCACAGTCAAGAAATATTTTTTATGACTTGATAAAAGAGCGAGCACTTTCTAAAGTTGTATACTGGAAGTCCATAAAAGATTCATTTTGTTAATACTGACTTTAAATTGTATGTTTGCTTGTATTAAGGTGGGAATTCAATTGATATATAACTGTGCTCTCACATCATGTTACTTGTTTTCGTATAATCCAGATGGAGAAGTGAGTGAGATCGAGAAACTGATAACTGCAGCAGAAGTTTTGGCTATGGAGAGGGCAAAACTCAAGAAGCTGTCAGATTCTGTCCCACAAGCAGATAAACTAAGCCAAAACCCTGCTCACTTGGTGGGAAGTAGAGCATCAAATGCGGTTGTTAAAATCTCAGAGCAAGACAATGCATTCCAAAAGATAAGTGGTAAAGGGGTATGTGAAGTACTGATCCCCTCAGAAAATGATTCTAGGGCAGCTGACTCATGTAGCTTTGTTAAAGATGCTGATGTTGAACAAATTTTTTCAGTGGCCCCAAGTAAGCATATTCATCTGAAAGAAGACTTATCCAACTTTGATGAAACTAAAAGAAAATTCCATAATTTAGGTGAGTCAGGACAAAATCTGACAAATTCTGCATCTGATTTGATAGTATCTAAAACAGCTGCATATCCAGAAAGTAAATCCTGTCTCATTCCTGAAGAAAATGAAAAGTTAGAAGGAGCCTGTTTTAACACCATACCTAGACTGTCACTGGAACTTGCTAATGATGGTATAGATGAAGAAAGAATCATTGTGAGCAAAGATGTGAAAGAGGTATGCAATTCCACCATAAAAGAATCCTCAACAGACAGTTTGGAGACCGAGATGACTGGATATTCAAAGAATTCTAGAGGACGTGATGACACCAAACGAAGTCTACCACAAGCTGGGTAAATATATTTGCATGAATTCCAAAACTCTTCTAACTATTTAGGAATAAAAAGAGAGGAGAATTTTAGATTGAGGTATATAATAAAAGTAGTGTTAGAATGGAATAATTGAATATTGAAATGGTGTGTACTTGTAAACTAAGTGAAAATGGAATGATTACTAAAAGACTGTATATGAGTGACATGAAAGGAAGGAGAAGAGTGAGACTAAAATGAGTAGGAAGGCCAGGGAAGACAAGAGGTCAGTGAGATGGGTAAAAGTATGGAGGAGTTAGTTTAACTGTGCAAGGTCAGGCATGATGCACTGAGGAGATTCTCTATGTATCTCCCAAATGTATAGTGAGAGATAGAATGATGAACTAAAAAAGGATGCAAGTCACAAGAGTTTTTCAAATTATTATAGCTTAGGTACCCTGATGTTTCAGTTAAGAAAATCTTTGTTTTTATACTCTATGCTTCATGTAATGGAGATGCCTAAATATGATTTTAGTTAGATATTGTTTCATTGGTGACTCCAATACTCTATATCTTATTAAAAACCGTGTAGAATATATTCACATCACTGATCTATTATGGATTACTTTTCTTGCATTAAAAACGAAGCAAGTATGTACATCCCTTTTCATTTAAATCAACTTGTAACTGTTTTAATGTAAATATTAATTCTGCTTAATCTAAATCAGTAAGGAAAAGATGTGCTTATTAAAGGTCAGTAGTGATCAAGCTTTGTACAGCTCGAGATGGGTTATAAAGAATATAACTTAGTCCTAACATTGGGTACTAGTGGAGTGAGCATACAGAGGTAACAAAGCAATGAATATAAAGAATTGCTTTTTGCATGATGTAATAGTAAAAGATGGAGAGGCTTATTCAAAATTCACAGTGTCATTTAGTACTGCAGTCTGTATTGGTCTTTCCTTTTAGTGTTAAATACTTTTTTCTTTCAACATTATTTGGTATAAAATTATCATTGCGAACTGGAAGGGTAATTGTTAAAAGAAAATTTAAAGAATAACAGAAAAACATGTTGGAATCAAGTGTAAAAGACAGAACCTTTGTACAATACAAGCAGAGGGAAATTAAATGATATGAGAAAAATTGATATTGTAATTATAGTTTGTTGGCATATTTAAGAAAGTGGATCAGAACTTTTCACGCCTACTGACAGAACCTTGTGAGCATCTATAAAACTTTAGGTTCTGTTCAGCTCTTAATCACTGTGGACCTAGATTTCTGTCCCTATTTCCCAAACCCTTATTTCTGTGAGGTACATAACTGTGCTACATATTATAATACCTTCTGAGTTACATATCCTTATTTGTATTTTAGAAGTTTAATATTCAATAGCTCTACAATTATCCTTGCCTCTAAAGTCACTTCACCATTATATTGGATATTTAGCAGCTGTAGTGTTTGGAGTGATCATGTTATTTGTTAGAACATTAAAAGGGGTTAATTATCTGAATTTCTTCATTGTCTAAGACTGGTTTTCTGAATATTATTCCAAGCAACACTAAAAACAAATATAATGTTCACATTTACCTTTAATATACTGTCATTAATTTTACAGTATAGGTAATTGTTTTAGGTGAAGAATTTTGTACATTTAGAATGTTTATAAATTAATGGCTATCAGTGTGTTAAATTGTAAACTGCAGGGGTTTCATATAAATCTTCTTTTCCACATGCTTCTGAAGCTGGTCTAAGGTAGTCTGGAATTTTATTTGATATAAATGAATGCATAGATAGATAAGTTTAAAAAGTGAACCTAAAATGGATGTTTCAATTATCATCGTTATTTAAGTTCTGTTGTATCAACAGCACCCCTGCCTTTTTGACAAAATTAGCTTTTTTTTGTTCTTTCAGTAGCACACTAAGTTAATTAAGCAGAGTTTTCATGTCAAATTCAATAGCTGAAATTGTCAGCAGTGCTTGGGGCTGCAGAATATTTCTATATTTTCTTTATTGCTGACCTTTCTTTAGCATGTTATTCAAAGTGGATTTCTATTTAGCTTTTCTAATCACACAGAAATTCTCATCACTTTTATAGCCTGAACATCCATAACAAGAAAAAGGATGGTTGTTATGATATGGTTATTCATATTAAGAGAGAGGTGTTTGTGGACTCCACATATTAGGGGTAACACTGTAAGCTAGAAGTCACTTTTGATGAGGCTACATCGTCATCAGAGACCAGCTTGCCTTGTTCTCACATGGAAGGTAGCCTTGAAGCTGCATAAGCTGGTTTAGCATTACATAATAACAGTAAAATGATGAACTTATGAGGTAAGGTTCATTCTATGAATTCCTATCAACTTCTCTGTTTTTTTTCACAGTGAAAGAAAATGATCTTTTATCTTTCTGTTGAAGAGGAAAATGTTTTCCTAGTCAAATAACAAGTTTTACATTAGAAGCAGTAACTTGCACTTTCAAGTTTGCATGGAACAAGTGTGTTCATGATGGTATAAACCTATTGTATGAATAACCATATCCAGCTTTATTTTACTGAGCTAAACACTTGTGCTTATGAAATCAGCAAATTGTAGTGGTTTTCTGACTGAAACATACATAAAAGAATTTTTCCTTACCAAATTAAAGGTAAAAAAAATGGAGTACTATGTTCTAGGTACGAATAAAGCTGATGCTTTTTTTTTCTGGAATTTGAGACACTGGAGAAATAATTAAATTTCTGGACAATCTAAAAACTAATAGACATATAGAAAATATTTTATATTATTTCATATTTTCTATTGTGATTATAATGAAAAACATGAATTTAAGACATAATTACACATTAGCATAGAATTTCAGTTGAATATAATTTGGGTCAGCTTGAGTAAAATCTAAGACTTATATCAAACTTATAATGTATGTGCATCAGAATTCTCCCAATTTGCTGTGTAAAAAGCTCTTTTCTTTCTTAGCATTTTTAGGATGTTACATAATCTTTTTGCTTGTAATTGCCCACTGAAAAGAAAGCTTATTTAAGGTTTTTGCAAACAAAGATATGTTTATGATAAAAGATTTTCACTCATCCAAGTTACTAATTTAAGGTCATATAAAGCATTGTATTACAGTATGTGCAGAGATTTCAGGTACATGCAAAACCTCTATATTATTATATGTAACTTTCAATTATTATTTTCATTTTCATATGGAGTAAGTTTACTTGGGAACAGTATATGTAATTACTGATTAGAATTACTAGACTTTGCTTTGGATAAAGAAATGCCAGTTATGGCTGTGCTGAGGAACTGCTCAGTATTGCTCTTAAGTAAAGGACTGGCTAATATAAATTAATTTTAATATCCTAGAATTGACTCCGTCTCCTGTGGCAGCCATGATTTGAAAGAAGTATCAGTCACTGTGCATGATGAGTGCAGTTCTTTGGTGAGCCTGGCTCTTACCTCTACAAGCAGCCTCAATTGTGCTATCAGGTATTTTTACCAGTTTTTCATACTTGCATATGACAAGTATTTCTACTAGTCATATGAAAAAAATTCAATTAAAATTCCTAATTTTTATAAGTTGTACATTTCATCTCATAACCTGAGGAGAGATAAGAAATATATAGAAAATGAGGGTTACATAAATAGGAAGAAGGTTCATCTGTACCAGTACTACCCACCTGGGTACTGGTAGGGTTATTGACGTCCAGTTAGTGAACCAGTACTTTAGTAGTTGTCAAGTTGCATTGCTTTGACCCAGGTAGCTGTCTTTTCTTTCTGCCTCACTCACACATGGACTACTGGCATTCTGTCCACAAGCATACAGTCTCTCCTTGTCATACATAACACTTGACAACACTTAACTCTCACAGCTCATTCTTCGTAACTAGATTTTCCTGCAGTGAGCACTATCCGTTAGCCCTGCCTTTTGGCAAAATGGCAGGAGCGATGGATAGAAGCAGTAGATAGGAACATTTATGCAGGAGCATTAAGTAGAAACATTGGGTAGAAGTAGTAGATTGGAACATTAGGCAGGAGCATTAGGTAGAAGTAGGTAGGAAGGAACCTCTGCAAACACTCCACTAGAGTTGCCCTCTGTCATTGGCCTTTTAAGGGTGAGGCACTAAAGGCTAAGAAGTAGCACTGGAGTTCACAAGTTATGGAGAATCTATTGCTGTGACCACCCCCTTGAGGCAGTTCTAGGTGAGAACAGGCGTCAGAGATATAAATAGATAGGTAGATAAGTTCGTCTGTGTACTTTAAATGTGTAAGGCACTTCCCTTGATCCAGTATTACTGCCCCATAGACTCCCTTTAGAGGTCACAAATTTTATTTGCATGCTCATGTGACCCCTTGTTCTATTTTGTATTTTCACATAAAACCTACCTTTTTCATCCAAAAGTACTTGAAGCTGAATGTTTCATTCAATATCCTATATTAATCTTTGCCACCAATAGAATAAATAAGTCAGCTCTGAGCCTGCAAAAAGCTTATTCTTAAACTAGATTCCTCATTTGCCCTCCCATTATATAATTTTTCTGTCAAGTTGTCAGATTATGCAAGGTAAGTGCTTACTACAAGATTTGCAATGACAGTAGGGCTAGCGCACAGCAAGGAAGGAAGACAAACAATTAATTGTGTCACAGTCAAGCTCATTGTATAACAAAAGTGTAACTACATTATCTAAGCATGGTCTGAACAAATCTGCTTAATAACAGTAAAAAGAGGCTGTCATGACCATTTTGCACTGCTAGCTATAACACCATGCCTCTGAAAACCTTCCCCCTCAGTTGCCTTGCAGTTTAGTCTCAGGCTCAAAGGTATTCATAAGATGAATCAACCTCTACAGGAGAATGCAGGGTTTAGTAATAAAGTGTAAGATGCTTGGACTAACCTCATGTGGTCTGAATTATGTGACTTACAGGTATGGATGATCTACACAATGAGAAAGTTATCTTTAGTTTACCAGCACGAGAACAAACATCTCAAAATCAACCCTTTCATTACTGAAGACCTAGCATGACTCAGTCTTCTAAGGATTACATATCCCTTCAATGAGATATACTGTGTCTGCAATTATTCATTTGCAAAAGTATGTATAGTATGACTTTCTAAGAAAAAGACCTTGTCACTGAATCATTTTGCAAGACATGAACCATAGGCGGGGTCTTAGTTATGGAATATTTTGTTTAAATGCTGTGACATAAATCCCTAGTTATCGAATTATAATAGTTCTTCGCACTCAATTGTCAAATTTTTGCTCTTGATCATAGAACGTGAATCCTAGAATTAACTAGAGTATCTCAGTTCTTAAAGTAAAGTACCATGTCCTGGTAGGCTGGAGTATACCTCTTTACTTATCGGGGCATAGTGAGGTAACTTACATTTTGTGATATGATGGAATGAGAGCAATTTGACACTGAAACAAATATTGCAAATGGAATAAAGCTGCAAAAATGGGTATGCAGCTGCTTTCATTCTCATCACAGGTTATTACCTCGTATCATAGCAACACTGATTGCAACATTACATTATTTGTTTCAGTATTACATCAATACCTGCCTCAAAAGTTTTGGCTGAAAAGCTTTAGTTTTCATATTTCAGTGATATGAGTTAAAATTCTTACTGTCTTTTTCAGTATGAAATTCATCTGCCTTTTGTATTTCTAATAAGTATAAGGACAAATTTTCATTATTTGATCTTTTTCCTTTTAATAGGTTATTGCGACAAGTCACAACTTTGCAGTTTGGCATGGATACACCTCGAGTTGCAGAGAATGTAATGCATGAACTTATGGAATATGAGGCTCAACATAGTAACTTGGAAACTCAGTTGAGCAACGCTGCTGCTCGTCTACAAATGGCTGTAGCCCAGGTAAAAGCAAATATTTTTTTCAGGAAATAGCCACCTGAACTTCAACTACAGTTATCACTGATATCAGCAGAATGGTAAGAATACTTTATTACCATATACTGTATCATTCATTGGCACCAATTAATTGTATTTGTGTGTGTATATGTTCACAGTGATAGCAGGAATGTGGTGATATGTATATGTACATGTATGTGTGTGTATGTATATTTGTGTGTATAAGAATGGATGGGTCTATCTCCGTCTGTTTCCTGGCACTACCTCGCTAACGCAGGAAACGGTGATCAAGTATAATAAATATAAATAATATACCCTAGCCTAAGCGGTTTAGAAATATTGTAGTATATATTATATCTGCTACAAATTAGGCAGTGAGGACAAGTGTTGTTTCTAACTGAAAGTTTTTAAGAAATTTTATGAATATGAACTCTTACCGTAACATTTGCTATAAATATTTTTTCTACAGGTGCAGGAAGTTGAAATTCTCCTTCGAGAACAACACCAGGAAGCAGTACATATGGAAAAGCATGCTTCACAGATCTTAGGGCAGGTTGAAGCTGGACTTGATTCGAGTGGCCTCCAACATATGGTGGCTGTTACATCCCCAAGAAGGTATCAGTCCTAATCCCTGGCAGGTTACACAAAAGAAGTCGGATTTTTTTTATGATATATATATATATATATATTTTTTTTTTTTTTTCTCCAGTCACGGACACTCAAAACACCCATCTTGGGCTCATTTCTAAACAACACTGTACACAGAAAGATTACAAAACCACAATATGTACTTGCCAAACCACACTACAAACCTCTGAATATCAGTAGTTACTGACTGACAAAGTAAGCAAATGTAATCTACCATAATGCCAAAGCTTAAAAACATTTAACAGTACCCAACATAAATCCCTTTCTGCCCATAAAATAAGAGACGTGTCTTATGCAGGATGCAGTCATCATCACTGAAAAGCTCAGTTGTGTAGGCAGTGAAAGAGAGATAGATGCTTAATCCTTCTGATTTTACAGGTAGTAAACTTTAAATTTGTCAAGCTAATAATACCTGTGCACCTGTGCCTGTCTGATTATTAATGAAAAATATCTGAGGATTGAATTAAGCTTAAGTGAGACAACTATGATAAAGCCCTAGCCTTACCTATTCTCATTTAAGAGTTGACTCCAAGTCACAGCCTGACTATAAGACTATAAGCAATATGTGGGAATTAGGCATGAGTGCTGAGTTGCCACTGTGCATGTTTTATCTTTTACCCATACCAAAAACTGATTACTGGTTGTTATGTTCTGTCTTAGATAACAAATCTTTTACTGGTTGTTATGTTCTGTTTTAGATAACAAATCTTTTCTTGTTCGAATTAATGTGATTCATTGATAATTTTTTCATATCACCAAATTATAAAGGTTGGAAAATTACTAGCCCCACCAGTCAGATGCAGTCTTGTCAAGGTTAGGTGGGCACTGACAACATTGCCTCCACTTTTGCTAGAAACATCTCCTGCCTCATCTTGGTCAACTTTCAGCACTGGAAGACCCAGTACCCATAAAATCACTATCCACATGATCTGAAGACAGACAATCATCATCAAGTACTTCAGGATCAACTGCCTCTAAATGTAGCTAAAAGCTGCTCAGTTTCTTTCTCAGAAACTTGCTAAAATGTGCTGTGTTTGGCATGGATGGACAATGACTGGCCTTGGTGAGATATTATCATGCACAGCCACCTTAGACACTACCCAGGCTTGATGCTCAGCCTTGAAATAAAGGCACTAAACTTGATCCTTAAATATCTGTTTAGAAGACTTGCCCAGCTTACATAAATATCCATTTGGAGTAGATAAGGGGTTAATTACCATTCTGTCATTTATAATCATCCCAGTCCAAGAGACTATGTGCTTAGATTGCCCAGTAATTCTTTAACCAATTCCTTGCGTCAAGATCTTCTAATACCCCCATTATATATA